>NW_004624798.1:10134895-10150318 GCF_000247695.1 Heterocephalus glaber | reverse complement strand
TTTATTTTTTATTTTTTATTTTTGGTACCGGGGATCGAACTCGGGTCATTGCGCTATATATGTTTTTAAAGTAGCTATTTAATGTTTTGGGCTTTAGGGGCTGCTTCTGCATAATTAAATACATGCAGCACGCCATGGCCTGAACTCAGTACTGAAACATGTGCAGACAGGACTGCATGACCGGCTACTGGAATAGCAACTCATTACAGCGAGTTTCTCAGCATCGGTGTAAGCATCGAGTTCCTCCTGTTTGCAGTTTCACACAAAGGAAGCCGTAGCCTGAAGAAACACATCTGCTTTCTCCACGTGGAGCCCGATCGACCGCGCGCAAAGCCGTGGCTACAGAGAAGGCCCCGCTGCGCAGGAATAAATACAGCCAGGGCTCGGCAGCTCCAGCTCTGGAGTTGGATTTCTAGCAAGTGTTGGGTTCATGGCTTCTCCACGATGATTTTTGCAGTTAAATTAGGAACAGGACTTAGGGATTCTCGGTAAAATAGGTAAAGGGATCTTTTCAGATCTCGAGAGAAGATAGTGGAGGCACAAATAAAGACAATCTGCAGAGGGTTCACTTCTCTTCCTTCACGTAGCAAAGGTATTTGAAGATCGCAGTGTAGCCAAGTCACCCGGTATCAGAACTTTTGCTTCCGAGAGAACTGAATGGGCGATGCGGATGGCTCTGAACCAGGGCTGTAATTCAGGGGCTGGCAAGAGAAAGAAAGACGTTGCGCTAATGGTGGCCTCGGCAGTGACTGGCAGTTTGGAAAACTGGAGCGCTCGTTTGGATAATTCACGTTAATTTTATTAGGTCTGTTGTCAAATATTTACACAGAAGAAAAAACATTAAAATCATAAGTACATTTTAAAATGTATGGGATAACTTCATGAGTAAGAAAATGTACAAAGTTTGGCTTTCAATGAACTTGTCTCTTCTAGAAACATAAGATTAAATTTTTTAAAAAACTAATTTGTGAAATACTGCGATATCTGGATGCAAGAAGGAGAACCAGACTCATTCTCTGTTTTCCGCACAGGTTACTTAGACTTCCATGCCTACTGTGCCCCCGAGATAGTGTCTGAGGACACGGGGTGTCAGGACTATCATCGCCACCCAAGGGTAATGAGGCCACCCCCTCCCCAAAGTCCAGGTGAAGCCGAGCCACGTAGAAGGCAGCTGTGAGGTGTCCTCACCCATCTTGTCCCCGTTCATTCAGTTTAGGACCCCAGAGGTCCACCAATAGCAATGGCCCAAGCATGGGCACCAGCAGATGCCAAGTAGAGACCCCAACATTCTGCTCTAGCCTAGAGGAAACAGGAAGGAGTCATGTTCTTCCCCTGTTGACATGGCATCAGGAATGCAGCCACACAGAACATTTAAGTAACACCAGGGTCTTGTGATCTCCTACAGGTTTTAATAAAGGACATCCATAGTGTCAAAGCCAGGAAGATCCCAAACTGAATGAATAGAATCTACAGGTAGTTCCAGTACTGAGATGAGAGAATTATTCTGCAAATCTGTAAAAATTATAAGCAAGGGCACTGTAGAAGTTTGAGGCAGAAGGATCACAGAAATAAATAAATTTAAATATGACTGATAGACATCATGAAAGTGTCTTAATACACAGTTACAAACATATGCTAAATGAATAAAATATAGAAAATTACATTTAAAAAGACCATGTAAGGAAGAAGCAAAGGAAGATTTTTGAATGGAGAAATGTAAAAGTCAAAGTTGAAATGCCCAGGCCATGGGCTCAGAGGCAGAAGAGAAGATCAGAGGAGAAATGAGTGAGCATAAAGAGAGATAAATAGCAATGAGCCTATCTGAAATACCGAGAAAGCGATCTCATCGGCTTCTGAAACTACAGCAAAATACCTAAAATTCATGTCATGGCATATCCAGGAGGAAAGGAGAAAGCCGGAGACTGCAAGTGTGCTGGAAGCAACAAAGAATATAAAACCACAGAGTAAAAAGCTGAGTAAACTTCGACGATAAAAACTACACCAAAATACATCATAGTCCCAGCTCTGAAAGGTAAGTGCAAATGTGAAGCATTTGACCTGAAAACAGTCAGAAAGATAACTTCCCCGTGAGGGGCACATGCTGAACAACAGCAAACTTTGGATCAGAAACTGTGGAAGCCAGAAAAAAGCATCACAATATTTCTTAAGTTCTGACAGGAAGGAAATGATAACTGTACAATGAGATACACAGATGATAATAATAATAATTATTAATTATAATTCTTATTCAAAAATAAAAGAAACAAAAACTTTCTTAGATTAAAAAAAAAAACCAAAGAGAATATATTACCCTGAGTTAATGAATACAGGGAGTTTTCTGACCAAAAAGATGGTTAAAAAAAAAGGAATCTTGAAATATTAGAAATGAATGGTAAAAATAGAGGTTCATCAAAAATGTGGGAAAGAAGAGTAGACTTTCCTTCTCTTGAGTCTTCAAAGTGATGCATGACAACTGAAGCAAAGTTTATAATGCTGAGAGATGCCCTAAATACAAGTATAGGAAAATCGAAGTTAATTAGATGATGACAGGGGAAAGGGATATACAAAGATGTAGTTTTCATGCTTCACTTGAAATGGTAAAATGACACTAGTTGACTGCAATAACCTAAGAATATAAAAGTCATGCTGAAAGGGATCACTAGGAAACTATACAAAAGGATACTATCAAAAACAACATATGGGGTGGGGGAAAGGAAAGAAGGGAAAGAAAAAATGTAAGAAAAGAAGGAAAGAATGAAACACAGTTCTGTAAGTAGGGAGGCCTGGAGGGGTGGAAGGGTGGGGGAATGGGAAAAAACAAGAACTAAGATACATTTGTACAGGTACAGATTCCCAATGATGAATGTGATCATAACATATACCTAAAATGTACCAATGAACTTAATTCAAAAACAGAAAAAAAAGCAACATAGACAAATCAAGGTGAGATTCTAAAGAAACCTTAATGCCCAGGAAAGGAGACAATAATGTAAAAAAAAAACCCCACAAAAACCGAGAGACAAATAAAAACAAAAAAGTGAGACACATCTAAAGATATCAAGGCTACATTAAATGAAAACTGGACTAAATATATGAACAAAAAAAGAATAATAAAATAAATGAAATATAAAGCCAAGCTATGGGGTGTCTATAAGAAACTCACTTCACAAACATGATTCAAGCTGGTTAAAAGTAACAGGAGAGGAAAAGATTGCAAATATTGACCATGGAGAGATAAGAGTCACTGTGTTAATATCAAATAGACTTCAGGGAAAAAAGAACAAAAATACTGAATGTTACATGATGATAGAGACAAAATCCACCAAAAAGAGGAATTCAAATGCGTGTGAGACAAATCACATAGCTATAGAATACGTGAAGGAAAAATGGTATAACTGATAGGTAACAAAAATAAATCCACTGAGAAGCTGGAGATTTTAATTTCCTCTCTCTCTCTCTAATAAAATCATGAAAAAATGCTTAACAGCACAGGCGATTAGAGAAATGCAGACTAAAACAATACTGAGATTCCATCTTATCCCAGAAAGAATGGCTACCATCAAGAAATCAAATAATAACAAATGACAGTGAAACTGCAGGGAGAAAAAACACTTCTCTGCTGTTAATGGGAATGTAAACTAGTACAAGCACTATGGAAATCAGTATGGAGATTCCTCAAAACACTAAAACTAGACGTGTCAGTAGAGCATCTACCTTGGACTTTAAACGTAATCTTTCTTTGTCCACAATGGAATCAATGCGTAAACAAAAAACAAATGATAATGGCAGGATATCCAGTCTTGCAATTAAATGGATTATTCTAAATAGTTTATGAGTAAAAGAATATCTGTCATAGGAAAGTGAAAAATATGAGGAACTGAGCTAAATTAGAGATACAGGATATCAAGATTTTGGGGCAAGAGTTCTCAGAGTAGCAGGAGAAAGAGTTTAGCACTAATTGCATTTTCATGAAGAAGAAAGGTCATGTATCAATCTTCTAAGCTCTTACCTCCAGGAGAAAAGAAGAACTGAATAAAACCAAGCAATTAAAAAGAGAGAAATAGAGATCAATAAAATTCACAACATATGCAATAGAGAGAATCAATGGCACAAAAAGCTCATTCTTTGAAAAGACTGAGCAGGTAGAAAATTGTGTAGTTAAGACTGACAAATTAAAAACTTTAGATTACCGATATTGGAATAACACGAGTGATATCATCATACACCCTGCAGACACGAGCTTGGTAGCCAAGAAAGGCTCTGTGCACAAAATTGGACAACTTAGACGAAGGAGATACTTCTCTGAAAATACAAACAACCATCACAACTGCACAAAATGAAACCAATCATTTCAATAACTGAAAATTTCCTGCAAGAAATGATTAACTTCTAACTAAAAAAAATTCACAAAACAGATTTATAGGACCAGCTAATTTTAACAAAGTTTGATAAAATGTTGGAGCAATTTGACTTCTTTTCTTTTTTTTTTTTTTGGTACCAGGGTTTGAACTCAGGACCCTGCACTTTTAAGGCAGGTGGCAGAACCACTTAGCTAAATACCCAGCCCCTAGACCTATTTTCATTCAGAGAAAAATGTAAGAAACATTTCTCATCTGGGAAGGTAGTATTACCCTAACATCTTAATATCAAAACTAGTCAACCCAGTTAAAAAGAAAATAAAAAATGAAAAGAAAAATGTCTAGGCTAATATCTCTCATAAATATATAAGCAAATATATCATTAATATTTTACATTAGTAATTAGAATTTAGTACTACATATTTTAAAATCTGGAACAATCAAATAAACTTTATTATTGCAAGGATGCACACAAGTATATAAAATCAATGTAGTTAATAAGCAACAGCAGAAAAATATGATCATATCATCCTTTAATGCAGAAAAGTATTTCATAGAATTCAACATCTAGTGATGTTAAAACTCTCAGAAAAGTAGAAATAGAGAGGAATTCCCTCAGCTTAAATATAAAACAGCAAAACATTTAGAAAAATATTAAGAAAGTCATTGATCTTTGAGGATAGTGTAAGAGTTTTTAAATTTTATTTCAAAATAGTCTATAAGAGGAAAAATAAATTTGCTTTCATTTTTTAAAATAAAATAAGATTTCTCTATGAAACACAGATTAAGAGACAAGGCACAGATTGAAAAAAATGACAAATCACTTGTCTAACAAAAGAATAGTACACAGAATACACACAGAACTTTTGTGATTCAATAGGAAAAGAAGAATGAACATGGTAAGAAGTAATCTTATTGAAATTTGAGAAAAATCATCAACAAGTACTGTTCATGGAAAAGGATATAAAAAAGAAAAAGGTGAGAAGATATTCAATATCATTACCTTTTAGAGTTCTTCACTGTGACTCCTGACATAATGAAAACTCGTGTTAATCTTTTAAGAACACATTTGGTGATCTACTGTAGCCTACCTAGTTGGGTAGCAGTGTAGACGTGGGCATCATTTTGAAGATAGGAACAACTCTTTCATCTTCATATTTTCTCCTCAGGTTTGAAACCTGGAAGGAGTTGAGAGAGGTATGACCTTCCAACATGAAAAACTTTGGAAGTGATTGTTCCTTCCAAAACACTGTTTTGATTCAGAGCTAAACACAGGGTCTGAACCTCGACCATCAATGGATGTAGGTTTCTCTGACCTGGGAGTTTCTGCTCAAATGTCCTTAGTCTAAATGCTCCTGTCCGTATCTCCTACTCAGGAGAAACTGGAGGACATTTGCCACATCTTTGTTTTCGGAGACCATGTGTGAAAATCATCCTGTCACACAAAACACACTCCCAAAAGTAGCTACCTGGCTAAAAGGACGCCAGTAGCCGACCATGGAGCCAGCCCTTTAAACTCGCTCTGTGTGTGTGTTCAGGGGGAGGTGAAAAGATGGGAGAGCTAGAGCGAATGCATCGTGCTATAATAATTAAGTAAAGGTGATACTGTCTGTCTTTTCCCTTCAGGTAAGCAGGCGAGGGGAGTGCAGAATCAAAGAGAAGGTGGCATTTAGATGCTAAACAAGAAGCCGCACTGGGCGCTTCTGCCTTCCTTCCCTCTTCCGGTACTGCCATCTCGAAGAGCAACCCTGCCATGCCTGAGGTCTTTGGGGAGCCAGAGAAGCAAGGACAAGATCAGAGATTTATGCTGCAAACATCAGCACAGAGGTTAGGACTGCGAAGGTACAGATGAGGCTGCAGAGCGGGCACCATCCTAGGGTCCCGTCAGTAACGCTGGCGTGACTTCCGTTGTGCACCGCCCTCTCCCAGAGAAACATCACACAGAGCAGGCGAGATCAGCTCTAACGTGTGTATTGTCCAAGAAAAAAGACATGGAAGAAAAACAACGATAAAGATAAGTGAACCTCTCCTCTCTCTTCTTCCTCCAAGTCATCTCCAACAGGTTTGCTGTAATTCAATGAGAGAAGAGGCTTCCAAAGCTAATAATCACAGACTAATTAACCGTAGTGAGTTGTGTGTTTATAATTAAAATGCAGAATGAGAGATTTCTTGAACTTCAATAATTTGTGGAAAATTTTACACTTCTTCGGAGAACTACTTTTTCCAATATTCTAAAGCAGATGCATGGAGAAACCAACAGGGAGTAAGAAAGCCCTCTGGGAAATGAGTAGCATATCATTATCATCTTTGCCAATTAGTATGTATTGAGCAACTGATTGTTGGTATTTCCATATCCTCCTCAGAGGCTTCATATTAAGACAGGTTTCTGTATTCTGTTAATTTATGGTCACCTGTCAAAGGCGCGATCTAGTTTGATAATATATTATTCTCTGTGAAATAATTCCCAGGCTTGTTTTCTAAGGGAAATTACATTTTGAAGCAGTTAATCTACACATGTTATTAAATATTCATAAACTGACACCTTATTTGTTTCAATAAATATGGTTTCAAGAGTTGGAAAATTTATCTTGTAAACTGTTGCTGGAATCAATGAGAACTATGAAACAATTCCTACATATGGTGGCATTGAGCTACAAATTGGATCTTTTTGTTATCTGATATTTGTCAGAGAAACAGCTGGTTTGCTCCAACAGAGGGATAATATTTATGCTAAATGCCATGCAATATGTGGTGGTTCTGTGGTGTTATCGGACTCTATTTTTGTAGCAGTTCTAATTTGGTGTCACTTTTTTATCTTTCTGGAAATAGGATAAGCTAGTAGAAAATGTGGATTATTTCTGTGTGCATCTCTGTTCTAAAAGGTAATGTTTACCACTCCTGTGTGATTCTGACATTTGGACTGATAATGAGCTATCCTATTTGCATATACAAACAAGGCTATTTTGAAGTGTGAGTGAGGTACACAACAATTATAAGTGTTGGGAGTCACAGATTTACGCTCTCAGCCAATCCAACGTGGAGAAGAAACAGAATTTCTTCAGACCATTTGCTTATTTTCAGCATGAGCCTCTCTACCTGCTGAGTAGAAGAAAATGTTAAAACTTGGTGCCAGCTGCAAATTCAGAGTGACTTGGAAGTGCAGTATTTCTTTCTGTGGCAATCACGCAGCATTGCTGGTATTGTGCCTCCCTTGCTCCTATCGGAAGTTGCACGCGGAGGTCTGTGAAGAGAGAAACTCAGTCTGCTGCAGTGAGGCGAAGAGCCAGGACCACTTGGGCAGGTGGGAGGGTGAGCAGCAGCCTGGGCAACCCTGCTCAGCATCAACAGGAGGCTTTCCAAGAAGTCCGTCTGGGCATGGCTACAGTGGTCACGTAATAGGCTGTGCTTGTACGTGACACACACAGAGCTAGATAAAGAGTAGGAGAGGACACTAGGCTGGGATCCATTCCAAGCCTGATCCATCTGAGAAAGACCACAGCTCTGACCACAAGCCTGCAATAAGTAACAACAGGAGGCTCGAGAATGGAACCAGCCTGTCACACTCCAAAGGCAGCAAACCAGCCACTTTGTGACCTGCTCAGAGAATAGCTTGAGGAGGTGAGGATTCATTTGTTTTTCCATTCTGAGGTCAGATTATCCTGCTTTCCCTAAGAGAAGGTAGGCAGAGGACAGAATATGAAAGGTAGTGAGCAGTTATCTTCTGAATGCCTGAGCATTACCTGAAGTGAATGTGTTTTACTCTCACAGTGGCTCGATTCTCAATGTAGAAATATTGTGAGCTGGACTAAACCTTGCAAAGAAATCTTTTACCCATGCTCTAGCTGCTAAAATGATTATATGGCCAGCTCTATTTCTCCTACCTGAAAACCTCCATTTCTTTGATTCCTGCTCCTACAGCATAATGAACACATAATAAATTTAAAAATCAACATATAAAGAGTATGAATGAGAAAAGAAAAATAATAAAAATTGAAAATAAAAAGCATGAAACAAAATGAAAGTCATGACATTGGGCTAAGATGGGAAGCCCGGCCCACCCAGGACAAGAACATTGGCTTTGAACTTGGCTGTTCTTTGAGAGAAAGTGGACAAAGCAATTAAGAGTTATGGTTCAACTTTTCTATTGGATTTAGCACCACACATCTTAGGAAGTTGATGGAACTATACATTTTAATTTATTTGAAAACTACACTTCTCTGGGAGTAGATAGTTCAGCTCTATCTAATCTTTGGAAATACAAGAGGTGAAAGCCAATGTCCTCCTGTTTGGGGTGTGATAATGGAGGAATTCTGCAGTAGAACAGGGTTTTGAATCATTAATGGCCAAAGACAAAGCAAATGAGTTCTGACAGTGGCCTGCAAAGTAAAGTGGAGAAGAAAGAGGGAGCCTAAACCCATTCCTTCCTCACAGGCTCACCGCAGAAACAGTCACTTCGTTTTTTATTTTCCATATACTGTAACCCCGTTATTTGCCATTTGCTGAATTCATGGAAGTAAAGTAAGTGTAATTATATCTGAGTCCACGTGAAAACACCGAGAGTCGCTTATTCTTTCAAACGAGCCTTGAAATAAAAGTCCCGAGGGTAGCTGTGGTGATTGTATCTGGCATATTTTGAAGTCGGGGCAGCCTGTGTCCTCCTCTTCGCCCGTCTTGTTCCTCTCAGGTCTACTTACATCTTTGTTTCCAGGGACAACATCAGGGTTGCACTGCGCTATCCTCTAGCGTTTGGGTCAATCCACACAAACCATCCCGATTAGGAGTGAGTCTTCTGTTAGCAAACTTCAAAGAAAGAAATTCTGTAGGTTTTGCTAACTACTCTCATGTAACCAACAAATGTTAGGTAACATTTACTTATGTACATTTTTATAATTCACATACTGTAATCACTGTTTCACAAATAGAAATCACATGTGAGTAGTCAGATTATGGACATTTTTCAATAGACATTTTCAAAAAGACAAAAACTTTCTTTCCTTCCCCAGAGTCTGAATTCTTATATTTTAAGCTGACATATCTGCATCTCAAAATCTACAATTATATCTTAGTCTGTCTTCTGAATTCCCTCTCACCTAAGCTTTCAGGTTCTTGGTCAGTGAAGGTAACAAACTCAAGGTGATCTTGGTGCAGTTCCTTGTTTCTTTGTCCCATTTGATATTTGTAAGCTACCTAAACACGTGTGGTAAGGACAATTGTCAGATTGTTGGAATTAGCTCATTTCTATAGTTCTTGCACAAGTCTAGTAGGTGAAAAGGAGGAGGTAGTTATCCTTTCACATCCTCCCTTAACAAGTAATAATAAACTAAAAGTTTTGGATAAAATTCTGCAATATTTGTGGATATAAATGAAATGTTAACTGCTGAAATGTTAACCCCTTGTTCTTTTTCACACTAGGGTTTACTGGGTGTTCCAAGAGACTACTTTAAATATATCAAGGACAGAAAGACCTTAGCTAATGGCTAAATCCACGTTTCTAAGCAGAGTGGGGGAAGCACAGGACTATTTAAGGCTTACAATTAGGTTACTTTCCCTAAAGAGGCAGTTGACAACTGTTGCCAGATTCTTATTCTTGTTCATCTAAATGTGAGGTTGGGGTGGGGGTTTTACAAAAGGAAAGCACCTCTAAAATTCTGTGTACTCTGATGTTCAATAAAAAGCCAACAGTTGATGTTTAGTTCTGAACATGGTAGAGTAACTGGTCGATTTTTCCTCCTGCCAAATGCACCAATAAAATTGTATGAGGTACTGAATAAGATTCTGTAAAATGTTGTAATATTTGAGAGAAATAAAACTCAGGAGGTAAGACCCCAAATCACAGGAGCTTTTTGCCAAGGGGCACTTTCTGTTCTCCCAGGTGAACACAGAGCCTAAAAGGAGCAGCAATCCTGGCCAGCTCACGGTCAGTGGTCTAAAGTCTGGGCTGGGAGGTGGTCACACTTAAAGAAAGACATGGAAACTGGCAGGAGAGTGCCATGTGTCGTTGGGTAGGCTGAAATAAAAATACATTTAGATAACAAAAGCTGAGAGAGCTCACTGGTAGATCTGTGCTGGTGGAAATTCTAAAGCTCTGAAGGCTAAAGAGAAATGAAGCCAAATGGAAAACCATATCCACAGGAAGGAAAAGAAAAGCACTGGAGATGGGATGTTGTTGAGTGCTGATGTAAGACTCTCATTCTGTTTTCTTCTCTTAATTGTCTAAACAGGAGTGTGGTAGAGGAAGAGAAACAGCCTTGCAATGTGGAGTCCATTGGGATGTGTACGTAAAGTCCATTTGTTTCCACAGTCCTCCCATTCCCTCCTCAGCATCTTCTGGTGAACACGTGGTGAGGAACAGTCGTGAAATCTGCATTGCTGCTCCAAGCTGTCTACTCAGCATCCTTTACCCTCTCCCTCCCCAGATTTTCATGGGATGCAAATGAACCCAAAGTGCTCTGGTAACAATAGGACTGAAAATGTTTTTTAAAACTCTAAGCAAAAGAGAGAACTTATATCAAAAGTTAAACATGGGTGGCACGCACCTGTTTAAGTAGCGTGGGCTCAGGTTTTATTTTAAATTCAGTTTTCCATTTCATTTTGTTTACTTACTCTAACAAATTGTTTTGAAGGTAATTACTGAAAAGGGACAATCTCTCATTCTCTGCTATATGTCATTCTCTATTTACTGGTATAGTATGAAAAATGTGGTTAAAGAGATGAGATACTATTAGAGGAATGCAGAATAGTTACCTAAAATAATGCATGCTATAGGAATATTTCAGTGTTTATAGTTATTTTTCCTTTTCATTCCTACACAAAACTCATAGCATCATTGACTATTATTCTTTGATTCTTCTCATGTGTAAAGGTACAAACTGAATACCTATTGTGCAGTAATAATAAAATTTGATAGTATTCCTTTCTATTTTTCTTCCTTTTCCTTCTTTTTTAGTGGGGAATGGCAAAAGGAAGAGACCAATAGTGAGAACCTTATATGGGTAGAGGAATAGGCAGTTTTGTGCATTCGCTTGTCTTGGTGTCACTCAGTTTGTGATTTTAATCACTTGTTATTGAGGTCTGATAGTATGTAACATCTTCTCTTGAGCTCAGTGAGAGTTGGTTGTGGATACATCCCACAGGAATGTGATAACACATGGCTTCAACAGATCTAAAGTTAGGGTGGTGCATTGAAAACATCCAGAACTTTAATGATAGTAAGTATGTGCTAAAACCACACCAGAACAAAAACCTTGATGAAATGAGATCAAAATTGTTGGAGATTAGGCAAATAATCATACAACACTTCTAAGGACTTTGTATAGTTTGGTATTCTATAAACTATGAGGACAGCAAAATATGCCTTAATTAATTCAGGTTGTAACCAACAAGAGTGTTCTTCACATGTTTGTTTTACTGATTGTATACTGTAAATATCTTGAAAATATATACATAATATATGTACATTTATATATGTATGTCTTTTAAAGTATTTATATAATACTTTTTAATTTAATATATCTTTTCTAATATACAATTTTAACACTCTCATTATTTCTTTTATCACATTTTGAGTTATTTACATAGTGGTTACCGAGGAGGTTACATTAACATGTTAAAATACTCTAGTTCAAATTAATGACAATTTAATTTCAGGAATATACAAAAACTTTCCTCCAATATAGTTTCATTTCCTCTCTTCCTCTTTCTGCCATTATTGTCAAAAAAGTTAGATCTTTATACAACATAAGCACACCAACCCTGATTTATAAGTATTGTTTACAAAGTTGTCTTTTAAGTCAGGTAACAGAAGAAAAGAACTACAACAAAATACATGTATCGTGTCCTTCATATTATGTACTCACACCTTATCAGTGCTTTTATTGATTTATGTGGATTACAGTTACTGCCCAATATTCCTTCAATTCAACCCTAAGATGCCCTCTAATGTTTCCCAAAGCAAGAATGTTCACAATAAATTATTTTTTACATTTAGAAATATGTTAATTTTTGCTTCCTTATGAAGGGTTATCTTGAAAAATGTGAAATACTTCATTGGCAATTTTGTCTTTCTTTCAACGTTTTGAAGACCATCCATCATCCCAATGTCTTCTGACCTCCATAATTTCTGATAGAAAATTATCTGCTTATCTTATTAATGATTCCTGTGCATGATGAGTCATTTATATCTTTCTGCTTTCAAGATTTTCTATTTGTCTTTCAACAGTTTTTCAAGTGGTCGGCCTGGGTTTTGATCTTGAATTGGTCCTACTTGTGAGAAGAAGATTCACTAATAATCTCAAGAAAGAATCCCCACTACGAGGAACACAGCAGAGACTACCACTGTGCCAATCACCAAGAATAGGGGTTCAGACAGTGGTGGCACAACATCCTGAGCTGCAGCAAGGCAAGCTTCTGAGTCTGGTGAGACAGTGCACCCTCATCTCCGAGTTACATGAAGAATATTTATTACTTACAGATCCATAGCAAAGTACAAAGAAAGCCCAGGACTCATTGTGAACTGGTTCCCAGAGGTTCAAGAAAGCTGTCCAGGGCAGATGTAAGCTTCCCTCAGCATGCCACCCTTGCACTACAGCTGAAGGATCCTAAAGTTAACCCTTCTTGGGTTATTTACCTCAGAGTTGATCCGACTTCAACATCTTGATGGACATCCTAATATCAGGATGAGAGAACAAATCCTGGCCTGCCTCTGGCACTTTCTCCCTAAGTGAAGATACTACATTGCCTAGGAGGGGCAGGAATAAGGTCTGGGTAGTGTAAGGCAGTTCTTTGTTATCTCAGAACATTTCATGTCTAGCACATTAAGCAATTATTCTTGGGAACTACAAGCAAGAAAGGGAAAAACTAGGTCCTTCCAGGGCCACCCATAGAACTGCCCCACAAGTTGGTTTATGTTGACCTTCCAGAATGTGTACATTAAATTTTTTTTCATCTGGACTATTTTTAGCCACTTATCGCTTCACACATACTTTCTAACTTTTTCTCTCTTCCCTTCTCATGAGACAACCATTGTGCATGTGCTCATATGCTCAGTGGTGGATCAAGGGACACTGAGGATTTGTTTATTTTTCTTCACCCCTTCTTTCTATTCCTTAGACAGAATATGATAGAGTCCACTCTGAGTGAGCTGCAAATTCATAAATTGGCTTTTCATATTAAAATCTGAGTCTGCCTATTATCCCACAATGGCTCTCCTGAAGAGCCAGCAGTTGGTGTGTAAGAATGGAGCAACTCCCCACACCACTGGTTACAGTGGAGGGCTCAATGATCTATGTCACTGTGACATCTTGGATGGCAGGACAATAGTGCAGCTAAGGGCAATATGACTTATACAAAAAACTTCTACAGAAGCAGAAATTAATCTGTGGAAAAAAACAAATTTCCCATTAATCAGTGATCTGTTCCTGCTGAAATATTTTGTTCCCTTAATGCTAGGACCTTGCTCACATCAGTGCTCTCCACTCCACTGTTTCCTGCTCTGCCCTTCACCCCTTCAAGAAGCTGTGTGTTCAATAAATAGTGGCAGCTCCAGGAGACAGTATCTCAGCCTGATAAGAACTCTGACCATCCTGGGTCCTTTTATGCAGTAAAGTTTTGTCTTGTCTTTTGCTATCTTCTGTGTACCCTTGGTGAAGTGGTTGGAGGATTGCACAGCATCCAATAGGACTATTGTCAATTGAACTATCTTCAAGCTAAATGATTCTTTTATCTGCCAATTTATATATGTTGAGCTCCTCTGGAAAAATTTTCACTCTTGACATTGCATTTTTTAACCTCAGAGTTTCTAATTTTCTAAAAATGTGATACTCTTCACTGACCATTGGTTTTTGGTAAGGTATCATTCTCATACATTACTGGCTTAAACATGATTCCTTTTAGATGGCTTACTGTGTTTATAGTGACTGATTCAAAATCTTTGCTTAGTAATTCTGATACTGGGTTCCTAAAACACAGTTTCTATTCACTATTTTGCCCACCATACCTAGGCCATAATTTCTGATTTCTTTGCATGCAGTCTAATTTTTCTATTACAAACACAGTTCTTTAAATATTAAAATGTAATGAGTATGCAAATCAGTTTCCTCTCTCCATTGTTTGTCATGGCTGCATTTTGTTATTGTTCCTGTAGTTGATATTCTGTTTTGTTTTGTGGCTATTCAGGGCTATTTTTATAGCTGGTGCTCCTTCTCCTGAGCTTTTACTGAGTCCACTGTTTAGTTTAGTGCTCAGCTAATGATCAAGCAGAGAATTCCTTTAATACATTAAAGGAAATGCATATTTTTGAAGGAGCTCTGTTTGTATGCAGAGGCATGCCTTCACCTGGCATTTTAAAATTCAGAGTTAAACAACTGCCTTTGATTATTCCTGACAAAAAACCCTAAGGATAGGATTCTTCTCATTGTGCAAGCAGGGAGTCCAGTCAATTAAAGACAGGCTATAAGAATACAGTTCCAGGGGTTCAGGAAGGTCAAATAGTGAAAATGGGCTGGGCTGGTTCTCCTGGACCAGCTGCAGACTCACCTGCCCCACCCCATGACAGGTAGTGAATTATTTCCCAAGTACATTGTTGCTAGGCTGCAGTGTTACAGACTACTTGGAGCTGGAGAGAAAAGGAGGACAATCAGCATTCTAAAATGCCACAGTTCTCTCGGTTCTGTCCTAGATTTAGCCATTGTCTTCAATAAACTCTCAAATAATTAATAACCTTTGCTTATTTTTCAGCAGCCAGTAAGGATTGATTGTTTTATAATTTCTACAAGTGATCTAATTGTATTTAGAGAGACTTTTCAGGGCTCCTTTGCTGTTCAGAAAATTCTGCTCATTTTAAGTAGATTTTTAATATTTTAAGATGTCTAAATAAGAAAGGAGAAGTATTAGATCTATGTCTTATTGAATTAAAGAACACTCAGAATCTAGAACCAGGATGAATGTAAACTTCTCTACTATGGCAGTTTTCCTTAGTAAAATGTATATTACTGGAAGCCTGATCTTTTGAAGAGTCTCTCTGTCTCTCTCCTTTCATATATTATATAATATTAGTAGCAGAGTTAAA
>NW_004624798.1:10046421-10134795 GCF_000247695.1 Heterocephalus glaber | reverse complement strand
TTATTCTGTAATAATATTTTATTTCTGTGATAAAGTTTTCAGCTTTATCTAGTTATCAGAGGTACTTCTATGATACTAGACATTTTAATATGAAACATGATGATTTTCATTCACTAAATTTTAGGATGGTATTTTATTATTTCAAAGACAAGCATAATATTCATAAATTGTATTTCACTTTCTCTTTGATTTTTATAGTACTTTAATGTTTGTCATTTTTATTCCTCTTTTTCATTCTTAATCAAAAATTAAGGGAGGTAAAGAGTTAGGAAAATGATTGAAAGAACATAATATATTCTTTGAAAAGAAAAATAAAAAGACAATTATCAAAACTTGGTGTAGTATTCTGCTGTGAATGACATTACTCAAGCAATACTTTGGTTTAAAAAATACAATAGCTGCACTAATTTTTATTAAATCGATCACATTCCAAAAAATCTTTGTTTCCACCATATTTATCCTCTCTGGGCAAAGCTTTTATGGTGACAACTGGAGGAAACACTTCTAGTTCTCTACCGATCCAGAATGTGTCCAACATTAAAAAGGAAAACTCTGTCTGGTGTCCATGCTGTGAGAACAAAGACAGGAGCAGCAAGTTCTCCTTGAGGACTGCCCTCTGCGAAACCCATCAAGAGCTTGTTGAAGGAGAAGCCAAACTTGATTGTTTGGAAATCTCAGCTGTGCATATTTCCATTAAAATCCCATCCAAGCTCATTTAATTTATTCACAGATAAACAAAATGCCCTTTATTGCATTGCAGGCAGTTTTGACAGATGGCTCTTAGCATTTCTGTCCAGGTGTAAAAAGACAAAGATAAATGAATCTGTGCTGTTCAATTCACACGCGGTGTGGCTTTCATCTCCACCTGAAAGCATCCTTTGGCTCCCTACCTACTTCATGTTCCCTTTTCTAGCCTGAGCTGGCTTCATGAACAGTGCTTCTAAAGAGAAGTTGCACCTGCTTGAAGTAATCAGTTTGGGAGCACACCAACCAAGCCAATCCAATTTCAATCACATTATTCTTATATACTATGTTACCATTGCCCTGAACCCACCTAAATCTATTAGATTTATCTATACCTGAATGACCTCTAACAAGGGTTTGGGATAGGTGAGGCTTTTAGATATTCATTATTTTAAAAATGGTTACTAAATCTCCATCATCCCATGTGAAAAAATTAAAGTTAAACTAAATAACTGAAATTATTTTTAATTATATATTTTTATAACATTAAATTTTTAAAAGGTGAAACATTGTACTTAAATTCAAATCATGCCAAAATGGTATGCTCAAAATGTTCAGGAAAGTGTTATAATTCTGTTTCAGTGAATATGTATCATTTAAATGGTAAATTATTACTATACATCATTTTATTTATACTAGAACAAACCATGATTTTCTATAGCAAGAATCATATAAAATATTCATTTCCAACATATTAAAAGCACATAAGCAAGTGAATATTAAGATACTATTTTCTAAATTCACATGATTCCCTGAAAAATTATTCATTTTATGGTGAAAAAATAAAGCTTTGTAATTCATCTTCAGGACACAAATTTGTTATAGTTTAATTTTTAGTGCTTTAGAAAAGCAAACTTTGTTGTAAAAGTCAACTGCTCTTTGGTCTTTGCAAACATTTGCTTTATACTTCTTTGATTATTAAAATGAAATGGCATGCTCACTAATTTGCAGTGCATTATTCACGTGGTTTCTGAATTAATGCTCACAGACCAGCTGGTGAGTCTTGGCCCTTCCAGGAGCCCCTTCCCACTGTATTAATGTTAGCACTAGTTGTACAAGAACTTACAGTACGTACAACATGTTGCTTTAGCAGGGATTACAGTAGACCCTCAGGAAAGAGGGCTTCCAGAACTGCTTCAGAAAGTGGTAAGAACAAAGGGATAAGTGTGTTCAAAGTGAGGGGGAGGAGTTTGAGGGATTCATGGCAATGTATCATAGTGTATCTTACTGTCATAATTTTTTAATATGACCATTCACTGTATATTTAGATCATACCTCAAGATGACCAGAATATATTTTAAATTAAAAAGAAAATTATATATAAGCTTATTTTAAATTTTGTCTTTACATATAGAGATCTATAGCATTCTTACAGCTGTAAGAATTATAGAGACCCTGCTATATTTTTAATCAATTTTCTCTTAATGGTAGCATTAGCATTATAGTATAATACCAAAATAAAAATATTGATATTGGCTCCAACCATTGATTTCATTCAGAGGACTCCACTTTTACTTGTACTCAGCTTTGTAACACAGAAACATTGTATGTATATATTACATAAATTACATAGCTATCTACACAGATTCACCTTGAGAAGTGCAGCAGTAGACAATCCTGTCGTGTCTGTGTGTGAGGGTATAACAGAATTCTGTCACACATCCAGAGGTGCAGTGGTCGCTGGACCAGGCCTCTGACACAAGCAGGAGATGTGGAAAATGCCATCTGTGAGGAGCTGCTGCCTCCTACATCGGCAACTGTTTCACAGTACAATTTTCTATAGGTATAAAGGATATACCTTAAAATAGCAATAAAGAATATAGCATGGTAAATAGGTGAAGCAGTGAGCTATTTATCTCCCTCACTGAGCATTAGAGACTGTGCACGACCACACATGCTACCCTTCTCTATCCCTGGCCGCCTAGCAGGTTTGTCTGCACCAGCACCATGGAGTAAAATTTTGTGCTAATGTGTCTCTAAGAGGTAAGGATTTTTCAGTGCCATTGTAAAAGTATGGGATCACTATCCTATGGGTAGTCTGTCTTTGATCTAAATGTTGTAGGTGGTGCATGTGTTTATATTTATACAATGCCATTGTACCCGTACCTGGCAGCCAGGTCTGCAGGTGCCCAGGGTAAATAAAACAAGATGAACCTGGGCCTCTTTCTCTTCGTGTCTTTTATCACCTGAAAACATAGTGTCGGATTCCCACTCAGCTCTATGCATAGGGACATTAGTCACTGAAATATTATTATTATAAGGTTTACCAGCCCTAAGTTTACCTAGACCAGCTCATTTCTCTTCAAAATTGAGTCCATCAAGTTAAGAGAATGTAAATTAATTTTGAGGATTTGTGGGGTCATCTAATTGCTGGCCTTTACAATGTCCCGTCCCAGACCTGTGCAGCGAAAACCAGGTATTTCAAGTCATTGTCCTAACCCTGCTGCCATCTCAGAGCTCAGGAAAAGCGCAGCCTTGCGGAGCACATCCCTGGCGATAAAGGCCACTCCCAAGCGAGTGCAAGCACCGCGCGGCAGGGCTCAGGCTGCCCAACTCAAGGAGCACCATCATCTCGCCGGGGGACAGAACTGGCGCTCCAAGCCACGGTGACGCACGCAGATCTCACAGAACCATCCCGAGCTCCGATCAGGCAAACCAGGACTTCCCGGGAGCCCCTAGACTGCTAGCTGCGTGAGCCCCAGCACTTGCCTTTGTTCCCTGTTTTACAGCACTGCAAATTCTGCCAGCCCCTAAGGGCAGGTGTTGAGGCCCTTATGGGTCCTTCCAGTGTGACTGCACCGGTTAGAGCACCTTCCTTACCTTTTGCCACTGCTCAGCTCCTTGCCTGACATTTTGCGACAGGTGGACGATCCTGGCCTTGTGGGACCCCTGGAGCCGTTACAAATTAAAGTGCTGTAAACATGTGTGCCCCCAACTATGGAAGCAATACGACGTGGGTAGACTCATGAATCCACCAACACAGCCAGGACTCGGCGTGCTCCGCCCCCCGGCATACCACATCCCTCCTCCCTCTCGAGTAAACCTAGCCCTAACTCCATCCATCCGTATTCCGATCCAGATATTATACAATGAAGGCATGCAGTAGATAGCACTGAAATGGTCTCTAACTCAACATAGTTTCTTGGACATTCGGCATAGTTGTTGCACTCATCGATGTATCTATGATTTTCTTGCAAAGTTTTTTCCGTGGCGTGAAAGTTCACCAGTGTTTGTTTTGCCATTCATCTTTCAAAGGACATTTGAGTTATTTCAAATTTTGGCTATTACAAATAAAGCTTCTATAAACATTTTCCTAAAGGTGTGTGTGTGTGTGTGTGTGTGTGTGTGTGTGTGTGTGTATAATACTTCATTTATCTGGGATAAATACCCAAAGTGCAATTGTTGGACTGTATAACTGTTGTATATTTAATTATAAAAGAAATTGTCAGTCCTCCCAGAGCAGCTGTAACATTTTATATTCCCAATGCCACATATGAACACCCTTGACATAATTTGACCTTATCATTACTTTATATTTTAGCCACTCTGAAAGGTTTGTAGTGACATCTCATTTTGATTTCTATTTGGATTTTCCTCTGCTTAATGAGGTTGAACATTTCTTAAATGCTTATTTGCCATCTGTAAATCCTTTATGGTGAATTATCTGTTAATGTCTTTTTCCACCTATTTTCTAATTGGACTGTTTGCTTTTTGCTGTTTGAAGAGGACCATAATACTGATCATGCCCAAGGCAGGCTGTGAGGAGCTAACCCCACAACTGGCTTGTTTATAGAAGTGAGTCTGGCCGAAGCCTACGTGCTGAGGTCAGAGTAACTTGCACCTAATTCTGTTCCCACAACTAAAACCTTCAGACTTGATAGACAGTGTTCTAATTACTATATCTTTTGTCTATTCTGTTCCTAATTTGAGAATGCTTTGTCTTGTACTTTTTGAACCTTGTTTACATTAATTTCCATAGAAACTGTATGTAGCTGCCTTTACCCCAATTGATTGCCAATGAAAGTCAGTGCCTGGGACTGGGACTGGCCCGCGCCTGTCGGTTGCACCTGTATTAGTCTTCCTGCCCCCTGCTCTCACTCCTAGTTCTGTCTCTTAGTGTATTCTTTTTCTCAGGCCTCCATCACACACTGGGCAGGTCGGGACTGGAACCTGACTACAGGGGTCTCTGCCAGCTGTTTGGTTTTAATAATGTTTATATATTCTACAAAATAGCCCTGGGTTGGATATGTAGTTTGCAAATATATTTTTTAATCTTCTTTATGTGGCATTTTACAGACACAGGTATTTTGACCTTCATGGTAGATTAATTATTTTACTTTATGTATTGGACTTCCAGTGTCAAATAAAATTTTTTTTTGCCCAACCCTTAATGCCAGAAAACTTCCTTTTCTTTCTACTTTCTTCAAGATTTACAGCTTTAGTTCTTACATGTAAGTATTCAGTCTATTTTTGGAATTAATTTATTTAAAAGATATCAAGTTGAAGTCAAAGTTTTGTACCAGCATCCTATGAATTTTTTTCTTTCATTGAGTTGCTCTTTAACTTTCCCAAAACTCAGTTGGATATAATTTTGCTGGTATATTTCTGGCTTCTGTGTTCTATTTCATTTGTCTGTGTGGTCCTACTAATGTCCTACTGTCCTGACTTCTTTTTCTTACATTATTGTAGTGGCTAGGCTTTCTAGAAGTAGAAAATAATAAAATAATGAGAATAAAAATAATGAGAGAAGAAGTCTTTACCTTGATCTGGATCTCAGAGGGAGACTACCCAGTTCTCCTTGGCAACATGTGAGGTTGATGGTAGGCTTTTATAGATAGTCTTTATTAAATTGAAGTAATTCCAGTCTATTCATAGTTCCTTAATTTCCTCTATGAGTAAATAAATATTGGTTTTGAACAAATGAGTTGTTTTGCATCTGTTAATCTATTCACATTTTAAAAAATTTAGAATCTTAATATTGTGAAATAAATTGATTTATTTTGAAAACACTGAAACACTCTTGTACTCCTGGAATAAATTCATTTTGTCTTAATACATACTTTTAAAAACTGTTGTATTTGTGTTTCTAAGTTCTGTTGAGATTTCTCACATGCTTTCATGCGACCTCCTGGTCTGTAGTCTTTGTCTTCTCTTTCTCCTCCTCCTCTTCCACTTCCTCCTCTCCCTTCTTCTTCTTTTGCTCTTCCTACTTCTCCAACTCCTTTCATCCTCCTGCTCTTTAACTTTCATTACAGTCATACAAATTTCACTGTACAAGTTTTTAAAATATTCCTTATATTTCTGTTCTTGGAATAAATTGTGTAAAACTGTTAGTAATTCTTCCTTTAGTATGTGGTACAAGTTTTCATTGAAATTATTTAGTCCTAGATAGTTCTCTACTTAATTTTATTTTTATTTTTTATTCTAATGTAATGCAAGCAGATATTAAGAAAATAAAAACCTTTCTGGAATTAAAATTACAAATTTAAATTTTAATGGTTACAAGGCTATTCACATTATCCATTTCAACTTGGCTCAATTTTGCTTTTTTATTTGGAGGGGAGAGGCATTTGCCCATAAAGTTCAAATTAATGCACACAAAATTTTTTCATCTGTTGCTTTGTCTTATTGACGACT
Organism: Heterocephalus glaber; assembly: GCF_000247695.1. Next base: position 10,128,414 of record NW_004624798.1, on the reverse strand, counting down.
GTGTGAAGTATTGCAATACCATACTGAAGGTAATGCTATTTGTATCTTTCCTCTCTGTATTTTTGTATGACTTAACCCAGATTTATTATTTCATGGATTTTTGTAAAAATAGCTTTTGCTTTTTGTTTCATTGATTTTATATTTTGGTTTTAATTTTCATTTGTATTGACTTCTACCCTTTGAGTTTGTCTTTTTGTTTTGGGTGATGCTTCTTTTTTATTCTTCTAATCTCTTCAGGTGGAAGGATATATTCTTTATTTGACATGTTTCCTCATGTTCAATTTAAAATGTGCAGGTGTGAGTGCAAGGCACTTCTTGAATGCTACTTTAGGTTTGCATGACACTGTTACTGTTGGCAGTTCTGACTCTGGTTATAAACTAGCTTGAGCAAGTGATTTGACTTTGTTGGTGAGTTTTCATTATACTAATTACCATTTTCACTTCCAGCTCTAGCACACCCTTAAGTCTGTCTTGTATGGTGCATCTAGTAATGAAAAAATTCCTTCAACATTTGCTTTGAAGGACTTTATTTTTCTATCATTTCTGTGGGAAAACTTTGTTGGATATAATGCTCTTGGTTGATAATTTTCTTTTTTCTCTTCACATTGTGAATAGATCTTCCCATTTTTTCATCACCTACAAGATTTCTGCCAAGAAGTCTTCTGACAATGGAGGAAGGCATTCCTTTTTATGTGGCCTGATAGTTTTCTGTTGCTAGCTTTAGCTTTTTATCTAAGAGATAAATCTGATAATCTGATTATGATATACTTGGCAAAGGATCATTTTGAGTTGATCTAGTTGGGATCTGTTGAGCTTGTGGATCTGGATATCTGCCACTCTGTAAAGACAGGAGGTATTCAGTTACTGTTTCATTCAATATGTTCTTTTCTTTAGCCCTCTTTTTGCTGGAACTCTCTTATGTGAACCTTTGCTCACTTTCAAGTGTAACATAGGGCCCAGTCTTCTTTTCTTCATTCTTTTTTAGTTTTGCTTTATTTTTCCTCTGAGCATTATTTCAAAAGTGTTGCCCTCAAGTTCAGGAATTCTTCCTTCTGCCTTATTGTTGAGCTCTCAGTTGTATTTTTATTGCATTGCCTGCACTCTGCAGTTTCAGGATTTTCATTGGCTTTCTAATAATACTCATTTTTTTGTAAATTACACATTTAGATTATGAATTGTTTCCTGGTATCACTAAAGTACCTATCTACATTCTTTTTTATCTTTATGTATTTCTTTAAGATCATTATTTGGAATTCTTTTTCTAGCATTTCATAAATTTCTGTTACTAGAAACAGCCATGGGTCTGTTACTGAGGGGCTTGTTGCATGCCTTTGGCAGTGTCCTGTGTCTTTGCTTGTCATATGTCCTTGCCCGATGTTGGTATCTGCCTCTGGTGGTACAGGCACCTGTTCCCGTGTAATGGAGTAGGCTTCACTGGGAAAGCCCTTTCCTGGTAGGTGGCTTTGTGCGGTGCTGCCTGCAGGTGGTGCATGATTGTTTCTGGGCGGATGCTGGGGTGCATTCTCTACAGAGGATCAGTGTCAGAGTATAGTTCACGTGAAGAAGTGTGTCGGTAGCCTGGACCGTCAGTGTTCATCCGGCAGCAGCACGGTTTTCTTAGGCATGAGGTAGCTGGCTATTCTTATGTGCAGGACACGGCCAGAGGCAGGCCATTAACTGGAGCATACTTGCTGGGAGCAGTGGGTCAGCCTCCACCTTGAGCGGAGTATTCATGCACGGCTGCTGACTGGCCCTGTGGTGGGTTTGAAGGTGCATAGCTCTGACAAATTCATTCTCTGGCTGAGGCTGTGTGTCCACTGGGTTGTCTGGTGTGAGAGAGGCTCACTGGAGTGTGAACCACTGATCCACCTCTGAGATAAAAGGAGCACATAGTAAGTCACCCAGTCCAGAACAGGGTTTCTTCATAGGGCCTCTTGCTCCTTGGAAGCCTTGAACAACAGTGTCACAGTTGTTCTAAGCACCTAGCCTCCGAGTTATTCTCTGACTGGCACATGATGTGAGAGAACTGAAGTTCTAATGCAGCCAGGACTGCAGCTACCTGCAGCAGCAATAGTGGCTTGTGGAGTCTTCCTGCTCATATTTCCTACAAGGGGAAGTTCTTTTGGGCACCAAGCCAATGGTAGCGGGGGTAGGAGTTCAACTTCATGTTGTCTTCTCTCCATGGTGCCATCTGAGCACCCGTGACACCTGAGGCCATACCCCAGTGCTCTTCGCTAGTCACTCTACTTCAGTTTTAGTTGTTTATGCCATGCTTTGGTCCTACATTTTGGGAGGGATAAGCACCAGACACTGCTGCCTTCTTTGTTGAATTTTTTTCCCTTTTTAACTCGTTTAAGATGTATAGTCTATGTTGGCAAACGTTCCTCCTCATATCATTAAAAGTATAACCCTGGTGTTAGTGGGTCTAATACTCTATATATGTATATTAAATACTCTTGGTTGCTAATGTTATTCATATTTTTAATATTATTGTTGTTTTTATGAAGAAGTCTATTGTTTGCTGAGAGACAACTTTTATTTTTGGACCAGGGATCAAACTCAGGACCTTGCGCTTTTGAGGCAGGCGCCGGAACCACTGAGCTAAATCCCGGCCCCTGAGAGACATCTTTTGAAGTCTACAATTACAGGTTTTATTTCCCTTTTCCACTCCATCAGTTTTGCATGTTGTATTGAGACTGTTGGTGTGTAAACATTTAGGATCTTTATTCCTTCCTACATTATCATTATGAAACACCTCTCGTAGAGTCCAATTTTCTTTGTTCTGATGTCTGTGTTATCAGATTCTAACAGAGCCACTCTGCCTTCTAATCCATGCTTGCATATCATGTCCTTTCCTGTTCTTTTACTTCCAGGCTACCTAGGCCATTGAATATGAAGTGAGCCTATGCGTAACATATGCTTCCGTCGTGATTTAAATGGACTCTTTTGGTCTCTGATTTTCATTTGGTATGCTTTGACCATTTACCTTAGGTGGTGTTTGGTGTTAGCTCCTACTTCCGCCATTTTGCTTTTTGCTTTTTGCTATTTTCTTTGGTCTTTGCTTCTCTGTTTCTTTTTCCTGCCTTCATGTTGAGTTTTAAATATTTTTAGATCTTTATCAATTTAAATATGCTATTTTTGAGCATTTTCAAAATAATTTTATGGTGTTTGCCCTGGGAATTAACACATATATATGCACATATATGTGTGTGTGACATATACTCTGTTGATACCAACATTTTACCATTCCAAGTATAATACGGAAATTTCACTTTAAAATAAGTGTTCTTACCTTCCCTACTTTTAAATCTTAAGTATTATAGGATGTGATTTTAGCAGCTGGCTGCTTTCACTCAGCACAATGTTTTCAACATGCACCCACATTACAAGACTTATCAATATTTCATTTCTTTATATTGTGAAAGAATATTCGATGGTAGATGGGTTGGTAGATGGTCTTTAGAACAGCATAAATAACAGATTATCAATATCTATCATGTCTATATCTATGTTGTATGTATACAAGCAAGCCAGTGAGAGAGAGGTGGGGGAGAGTTACCTCGCATAACCATGGGGACTGACAACTCCAAAATCCAAGCAAACTCAGACAGGATTTCTGTGCTACATCTTAAGCCATAATTCCCCTTTCTCTGGCATTCTACCGTTTTCATACCACTGACTGGCTTGGGTCCACCCAAATTAAGGAGGGTAATCTACCTTACTTACAATCAACTACTTGCAAGTATTAATCACATCTACAAAATGTCTTATGCAGCCATATCAAGACTAGTACTTGACCAAAAATGTGGGCACAAGTGCCTAGCCAAAACACGTAAATTAACCACAGCAATAGAGCTATACCACATTTTGCTTATTTATTCATCAATTAATGGCTATCTGAAGTGTTCTACTTTGGGGATCCGGTGAATAATGCTACTATAAAGATAATGTGGATGTTTTTAATGTGGGTATATGTTTTTGTTTCTTTTAGAAAGAAATTCATAGGCGATGAATGGCAGGATCATTTGGCAACTCTGTTAAATATTTTGTAGGATTGCTAATTTTCCAAGGTTGTTACAACTTTGTTTCCACCTGCAATGTATGAGGAGCTATTTTACAGCAGCTTCCCCAACGTTCCTTATTGTGTGTCTTTTTTTCTGATAGTCACCTTGGGGATGGAATAGTGGATTGTTATTGTGGTGCTGATTGACCTTTCCTAATAAGCAATATAGTGGAGCATCCTTTTATACAATTCTAGGCTGATAGATAGTTTGTCCCTTTTAACTGGAATTTTCTCGTTATTTCCTTGTAATATTTCCTTATGCAGTCTATAAACGGATGATTTTACAGATATGTAAATTGCAGTATCTTCTCACACCTTATGGTCTGTCTTTTCATTTTCTTGCTGATGTCTTTTAAAACAGAGCTTTTTATTTTTGATGAATTCAAACATCACCTTTTTAAAAATTTCTGCTTTTGGTAAAAAGCATAAAATCATTGGTTAACTCAAGGTCAATAAGTTGTACTCTTACATTTTAAGAAAATGCAAAATCTTTGTTTTTGAAGCATTACCATATCCTGCAAGACCACTACCCATTTTTACATATATTATGAGAAAAGAAACAAAGAACAGTGAAAGAAGCTGCGGTGATGCTAAGTGTCCTGATTCTATTTCGGTGTTCTTTTTAGCAGAATTACATGGGTGATTCAGACACTGGAAAACTCATCTTGAGTTCTTAATGTTTCTAAACATATAGAAGTTCTGGGTAGCAGGTTGACCATAGAAGAATCACCTGGTATCATTACAGTGGAGTTGGGCAACTAGATACAGTGGACCCTTGACTTACGAACTCAATTCATTCCCGAGGGCTGGTTGTAACTCAAGTTGGTCAGTTGAGGCTCAGGCTCTTACACAGCCTTCAAAGCCTCTCTCCTGTACACAGGCAGATCTCAGTGTCCTTAGACAGACAGTGGAGCAGGATTTCTCAGTGAACCCCACACAGGAAAGGATGCTGTCATGTTCCTTCCAGAGCTCTTTAAGGGTTAAATCTGTATCTGAGACTATCTGAAAGCACAAGCAGCCTGGCCTTTAGGTTGTAACTCAAGACTTTGTTCATACATTAAAACTAAAATACCAGTTGGAACCCAAGTTATTCATACATCAGACAGGTCGTAACTTGAGGGTCCACTGTATTGGAGAAATTCAAGGACCGGAGGGGCTCAGGCAGCAACATCCAGTACGTATGTTGAAGTCCATGACATAAGGAGTAAGAGGCTCCTTCAGGGTCTCTATCTTACTACGCACTGGTCCTAACCCTGGGTTTACTATTTCCAGTTTATTTGATGCTGGACAGTTATTCAAATTCTCTGCCTCCCCTTTCTTATTTAATAATAGAAATCATACTAGAAACTGTCTAACTCAGAAAAGTTCTATGTGAGGATTCATCCTAAGATAAATTTAGGAATAATTTCTTACTGTAATGTGGGATGGCCTTTGACAGTCTCCAAAGGCAGTGCTGACTGATGGACAAAATTTGGTTTCTTGTTGGATGATTTAATGTGAGGCGTTTCAAACACATTTGTGTGCTTACCTCATATTTCAAATTAGAATGTGCATTCTCATAAAGTGCTATTTTAAATTATGGGAAGTATTTTATATCCAAATGTTGAAGTACATTGGTGGAATTGAAGCAGCACTAGACTGTGTGTTTGGGATGATTTACTCATTTAAAGCTTTGAACTTTACTTTTCTTACGTATAAAAAAAGAATATTTGACTAGATAACCCCTGGGGTTCCTTCTATCTCCTCAGTCATGCTTGTAAGTTGTTTTCTTATTTAAAACATGAAATTCAATTGTCCCTTCCTCCTGGTCTCATGCTACAGTCATGGAAAGCATATCTGTTCTTTTAATATTTGCAATGCTGTCAGATGCCTGCCAAGAATAAAGGAGAGAGACGAGCTGACATTTACTAATGAGTCGCTTTATTGATGAAGAGTTCTGCATTCATGCAACACTTGAAATCTCTTATTTTATTGGTATATTTATAGCGGAACTTACTTAGCATTCACAATCAGACAAAATACACTCTCAGGACAGACAGTCTCAACAAGGTTGTCAACAATGTGCTGCACTTCACATCTATACACGTACATAGAATTTTAATGGAAAACCTTGCTATTCTTTTGGATTCTGCCTCTTATAAAAAGTAGCTAAGAAAAGAATGTAATGCACCTGTGACCACTGAAAAACAATGAAATAGAAATCACAAAAACAAAAATCAAGTTAAATGATCAAGCTTACTGATCACTTACTCTCTGACTGAAATCATGATGAACCTGGAAATCAAGATGAGGTTACACAAAAAACTAAATATATTCTTGTTTTGAGTTTAATTTCTTCCATTTGCAAGGATCCAAATGGCCGTTAAAAATTCTCCATTATATATGGATGCAAATTAGCACTGGAAAAAGAAACATAGAGCAAACTGTTTATAGAATCCTTATTTTTGCAAACACAAAGCAAAGGGACTCTTAGAAGCAAACTCTTGTTAATCCAGATTTATTCACTGCAGAAGTACTTGCATACATCAATACTTTACAAGCCCTGAAAATATCATTGCTCTTGTATCTTTGTTTTGTGAAGGTTTTTTCTTCTCGCATAGAGAATTTTTAAAATTTAGCTCTGGCATTTTTCAAGAAATATCTCAAAAGCCATCTTTTGTAAGACTTTTTAAAATCTCTTTCTGTCACTGCTTTTGGAAGAGGGCTGTTTATCTCATAGAGATCTTTGGTATATTTTTCCTAGTGGTATATGTAACTACTGTATTTTAGTCTTACTTTAACTCATTTTTTTTGTTTGGTACTGGGGATCGAACTCAGGACCTTGTGCTTCTGAGGCAGGTGGTGGAACCACTGAGCTAAATCCCTAGCCCTTTAACTCATTTTTTGCAAATATATACACTCTAGAGAGATGATAAAGTCTTTTTTTTTTTTTGGTACCGGGGGGGATCAAACTCGGGTCCTTGCGCTTGCACAGCAGGCAGCGAAACCACTGAGCTAAATCCCCGCTGATAAAGTCTTAAGGCAGAATTGGGTCTTCTCTTTCTTTTGCCCAGTCTTTCTTACCTGGCACGCAAAGTGTCAGCACTTCGGCAAATGTTACGGATGTACATGAGAATGTATCTTTTCTAACAATGGTACAAATCTGCTCCACACATTCTAACTGATAACTATGCAGTTGTGATTTCTAGAGACTTACAAATGCTTTACGCTAGTGAAAGTTTTCTATGAAAGCACAAATCAAATCTGTATGCGCTCGTGCTTATGTAGTAATCTGAATGGCATGGATCACATCTTATAGGTGGCTCTCAGCAGCTATGTTTAATTTTTTGTAACTTTACCTTCATCCTGAATTTTGGCCTGAGTTTTGTCCTTGTTCTTTATTATGTGCTTGTCACTGTGAGTCTCCATCACTAGTAGTAAGCAGTGAGTAGATGCATAACAGCCTATGGGGCAGCATCACATTACTATGGGCAAAGGCCACTTGGAACTGGGATTGCTTTGCAATGCATAAGCGTCACACACATTTTCAGAGGGCAAAACAGAAAGTTTATGTCATTACCAAGGTCATCCACAGTCCAGTGGAAGAATAAATGCACACGACGTGAACTTCATGCTGTTGCTTTCATTGTTTCATGTTTTATAAACTGTAGCATATGCCGGTTTCTGTGCACTGTTAGGACCCACAGTGCTACATTATTCTGTCATTTTATTTTTGCTTTTGCCAAGAACACAGAGGGTAATGTTGTATATATCTGTGAACAGAAGTTTTACTTTAAAGATGAAGAAGAATATTCTGCAAATGTGTAGTACACACAGAACTGTATTGTAGCAGGCATTTATCAGGTATCATCACCCAAAACTATGAGTTTTTAAAGTTTCACACGTTGCTAGAAGCAAACATGATGACACTGTATAATGGAATTTGTTCAATTATTTGTAAAATCTGAAATTTGATTGTATTTTATCTACCTACTAAAATAACCGTTACAGATAAAATATTCATGCTATTGAAAATTTTTCAATTATGTTTTGTAACTTACTGGAGTTTGATTTATAGTCAGTATCCTGTGAACATTTAAAGTATAGAATTTGAGCCCGATGTGTGGTACATGCATTTTGGGAGGCTGACATGATGGGGGTCACAACTGCCACCCAGCCTGACCAATTCAGCAACTTAGCAAGAGTCTGTCTCAAAATAAAAAATATAATAAATAAAAAATGTCTGGGATTGTAGCATGGTGTAAAGACCCTAGGTTCAATCCTAACCCCCCCCACACACACACATTTCGGTAAGTTTTACAAAACCATATACCTGCAAACCACTACCATTAAAAAAATAAAAAATAATAATAAAAAAAACTACTACCATAATCTTGAAAGCTCCCATCACCTTTGCAAAGAACCATTGCAAAGATTCCTTTGCAATCTATTCTCTACCAGGCAAATTTTAATTTTGTTTAGTTTATCATTTTTATTTTGTACCTTTAAAGTGCACAGCAAGATGTTGTATAGGTTTGTATTTAGAGAAACAGGCAAACGCATCATCATATCCATCACTGTGATTTTTGCATTTTGACATTATTGATTAGTTATGTTCTGAAATTTTAAACAAAGAGAATCGTGCATAATATATAAGCTTAAAGTTGAGATTTTTCAAAAAGTGGCATATTAATAAGTTATTTCACCCAGTATAAATGCTGGACACTTCTTATTTCTCTTTGAGTTCCCAATTAGATAAATATTGAACAACTCGATGTTCTCCAACAAACTTCTGAGGTTCTCTTCATTTGTTGTTTTCTCTCTTTTGACCAAGGGTTTGGCAATGTTTACTGATACATTTTCAAATGCATTGATTCTGCCATCTCTGTTAAGTGAACCAAAATTAAAAGCAGTCGGAAGTGGGCTGTAGGCAGCATGGTTTCTGAAAGCAGACTTCTCCAGGCTCTGCCGCTTCTTGGCCTGCATCTCCTGAAGTCTGACCTCGTGCAAGGTCATGCCAGGACTTGTGCAGTTCATGCTTAGAATTCGGATCTCATTGCTTCGGCAGTCGTTTAACTGCCATTTCCATATGGAACGTCCAGCAGCTTTCTGAGGCCTGAATGCGGATCTCTGTCATCTTTAAAACTGGAATTTCCCTGTCACCAGCCACAGGCACAGAAAGTTCTCAGCACCTTGGGGCTAGGATGCCACACACTGGAAACTATGCATAGTTTTAGGAACACCAGGTTTACTAAAAATTCAGCGATGAAATACTTTTGTATCTAAACATCTGACATCCTGCCGCTGTTCGTTGTGACTGGTGACTTGACTGGGTTAAAGGAGGCTGAGCAGACTGGTAAAGCAGCCTCTGGTGTGTGGGCGGATCGTGGGCCGCCTGTGGCTGTGGGACTCTCTGGCCCTAGGCTCTTCCTCTCAGGAGCGCTCCCGACGCTCTTGCTTCCCTTCCTGGCCGCCCGCAAGGGCTGGTTCTGCCGCTGCGAGGCCTCTGCTTTGGAGCCAGCTGTGGGCTGAAATCTGAGACCATGAGCCCATAGACCTCTCCTCCCGGGAATTGCGGGTGTCGCTTATTTTTCCCCACCCACAGGAAAGCTGGCCAATACTTATCCCATCCTGTTAAAAATTAAGACATTTAAATTGAAAAGCAAAACATAAATGGAAGTATAGTTACAATTATAACGGAATATAATTATGTAAATGATTCTGTTTCACTATTTGACACATTTCTGTATATTTCTTCCGAAATATTTTTGTAAACAAAATTCTATCCATATAGTTGAAGCTTATAGTCATTCAAGTTTGCTCTCCTGCTAAATAAGCACTGTGTTTGATGTCAGTTAACATTCCCTCCCATATTTTATACATTTATTCCGAATTTGCATGAATAAAAACTTGCTTTTATTGCTCAATATTACACTTCCAAGGTTTCTTCATGTTGACTTATAGCATCTAATTTATTCACCAAAATACTACATCATATTCTATGATACGAGTACAATATCACTTATGTATCTGACATAATATTATTGGACACTGGACTGATGTGAGAAGTTTGCAGTTGAGTTCTACACTGCAGTGAACCCTCTCGCACGTCTCCTTATGCGTGAGCTAGAAATGCTCTGTGGGGTGGTATTCAGCCTCTGGAGCCAGAGTGGAAGCTTTTACGCGCTCTAGATATTCACTGTTTCTTTGCTGCAAACATTTCGGACATGCCACGCCGGTAGTTAATATTTTAGCCTTTTTAATTTGCTTATGTATGTGGCCTGGAAAGTACTCTGTTCTTATTTGTATTTCACATACTTGCAAGAATGTGTATTTCATCCCTGGCTTCATCCGAGGAGACTGACAAAGGGGCTCAGGCGGGGACAGTGTCGGAGACGCCAACCTGAGCGGCCTTTCCCTTGCAGGGTGAAGCTGCAGTGGCTGCTGCAGAAGTCCAGGTACTGGTGCCATAAGGCAGCCCCGCGTCACCAACACGTACCTTGCCAGGTGCGTTCCCACGCGGAGGCGGAACCGGCTCCTGGGCCCAGTAAGGCCCCTCCCTGAATCGCCTCAGCCGTTCCACAGAGGACGCAGCTTCCACCGCGCTGAACAGGGCTCCTTCACTGATCTCTCTTCCATTCAGTCGTTGAACGTGAAGAACCATTTCTCTGGCCCACGACATTTTCTTAAGGTATTATTTGTGCAATTACGTCCACGAGGGAGGAGAAATCTCTGTAATTTCCCTTTCTTTTGCTGTGAGGGTATCACAAAATGAATAGAATACTCTTGCCCCTGTTTCTTAGAAGCAAATGTGTGGGATGCTGATTGCTCTTCTTTGATATTTAGCAGAACACTCTCACGAAGTCAGGAGGGACAGTGGTGTAAGGACGAAGGGCCACTAAGCCAACTCAACCTTGAACTGGAGGATGTTCAAGAATTCTGTTTCTCCCTGATTCAATAACAGTAAACGATCTTCTTCGAAGAATTTTTCTATTTCATTTAAAATTTCAAATACATCAGCATATAATTCATCATATTATACTCTTATTTTCGATGTACTATTTTGGCATTTTTTTCATTAAGTTTATTGCTACATTTTAGGTATGCAGTACAGTTACATTCATCATTGGGAACTTGCACCTTTACATGAGCCTCTTGGTTCTTATTTTTTCCCCATTTCCTGTCCTCCCTTCACCCCCTCACCCTTCCCTATTAACAAAGAGTTTGTTTCCATCTTTTCATTTTCTTCTATTTTTTCCTTTCCCCTACCCCTCCCACTTCCCCTACCCCTCCCACTTCCCCTTCCCCTTTAGACCTTTTCTTCCTATTTCACATTATCAGTTATACATTTTGATCCTTATTTACACCTTCAGTTTCTCACACCAGAGAAACTATTCGGTATTTACACATATGTGTCCTATTTATTTCACTTAAGAGATTGCCTCAATGTGCATCCATTTACCTATAAATGTCTCTAGTTTCTCATTTTTTGTGGCTGAGTAGTACTCCATTTTCTATACATATAAAAAACCCACATCTTCTTTATCCAGTCTCCAGCTGATGGGCACTTGGGCTGTTTCCAAGCTTTAGCTATGACAAACTGTGCTGGTATAAACATGGGTACACATATATCGCTGTGGTATGATTCTTTTAATTCTTTTGGGAAGATCCCAGCAGGGGAATAGGTGGGTATGGCTTCAGGTACTAGGCATGGCCCCTGGAGTCTTTAATTTCTGTCACTGTATCCCTGCTTTGCTTTCTGGCTGACATAACCTAAACTGCTTTTGTCCTTCAGCCATGTCTCTCCCTTAGAATCAGCCAGGCATTAACTGAATCCTCTAAAATCATGAATAACATTAATCCTCTTCTCCTTCGCATTTTAGGTGTCAGATATCATGTTCCAGTGATAGGAAACCTTTCTGACAGAGGTCTCTTCTTTTGTTCTTAAATTAAAATAAATTTGTTGTTGAACCAATATTTAAATATAACATTAAAGCAGAATGTTTTAGATAGCATATATATTAACTCATGAAAGAAGTATGTAGTGATTATCTACAGTTACATGAAGGAATGAGAAAATAATGTATAATGTATAAAAGACTAACAGCAGTACAGAAATGGGGAAAACATAAATTTCTCATAAAAAGAACACTTGACAGGCCCCAAGACACATGAAAAATGTTTAATCTCCCTTACATATAGAATTCATCTTTCTGTCACTGCTACAAACTCATCATCAGGAAAGTTTTCTTTGGCTCAGAGTGTTGGAGGTTTCAGTCCATGGTTGGGCAGATCCATTACTTTTGGGCCAATGGCGATATAGTTCATCATGGTAGGCAGTGCATGATTGAGCAAGCTACCCAACTCGTAGTACCTGAGAAAGAAGAACAGGAAGCCAATGTCCCTCGATCCTGTGAAGGCATAACTCCAGTGACCAAAAGTGTCCCAATAGGTCCTGCTGCTTAAATGTGCCAGCACTTTCCAATTATGCAAACTAAGTGCCAACCCTTTAACACATGGGGCTTTTGTGGACAGTGTAGATCCAAATTAAAGTACTGAGAAAGACAAGGTGAAACTTCAGTCATACATAATTTTTTACTTATCAGACAGTCAAAGACAAAATGTCTAATACTTTTTTAACTGGAAAATATCTGAAGAAATAAGGACTATCATACTACATATAATTGTGGGTTTGTAAATTTATATAACCAGTATGGATGGGAACTGAGAATATTCATCAATATTATAAATTACAGACAGTTCCTGGCCAACAATTGAATTTTCAAGGGTTTATCTTACACATATTGGCCATGATGCAACGTGCAGTTAATCAATAGAGCACTGACAATAATTTCAAAGGACTGAGAATACTGTAATGTTCATTAATAAATGATATATTGTGATGCATACATATGTTACCAATTCAGTCATCAACAACAACAAAAACTAAATGGAAATTCTTTATCAATATGGAGTAATCTGCAAGTACATTTTTTATTCATTAAGATTATTGGTACAATTTAGGTATACAATATGATGGCATTCATCATTGGGAATTTGTACCTGTAACATAACATATCTTGGTTCTTATTTTTTCCCATTCCCCTGCCCTCCCTTCAACCCCTCCACCCTTCTCTATTTATAAAGACTTTGTTTCCATTTTTTCCTTTTCTCATAATTTTTTTCTTTCTCTCCCCCCCCCCCACTTCTCCTCCCCTTTCCCCTATGGATCTTCTCTTCCCATTTCATACTATCTATTATACAGTTTGATCCTCATCTACACTTTCAGTTTCTCACACCAGAGAAACTATTTGGTATTTGCACATGTGTATCCTATGTATTTCACATAAGAGTATCATCTCAATGTGCATCAATTTAGCTATAAATGTCTTTAGTTTATCATTCTTATATTTTTTATATTCTTTATTTTTTAAAATAAAAAAACCACATCTTCTTTATCCAGTCTCCAGGTGATTGGCACTTGGGCTGTTTCCAAGCTTTCACTATTACAAACTGTGCCACTATGAACATGGGTGCACATATATCGCTGTGGTATGATTCTTTGAATTCTTTTGGGAAGATACCCAGCAGGGGAATAGCTGGGTCAAATGGAACTTCCAGTCCTAGTTCTTTGAGGTATCTCCATACTGACTTCCACAGTGGTTGCACCAATCTGCACTCCCACCAGCAATGGAGAAGGGTTCCTTTCTCCCCACAACCCTTCCAGCATTTGCTATTGGTTGATTTCTTGATAGCAGCCATTCTTTCTGGAGTGAGGTAGAATCTCAGTGTTGTTTTCATCTGCATCTCTCAAATGACCAGTGATGTTGATCATTTTTTCATATATTTATTTGCTGCTTTTACTTCTTTGTCTGAGAAATGTCTGTTCATTTCAGATGCCCATTTTTGAATTGGGTCTTTGAATTTGGGGGATCTGATTTTTTTAGTTCTTTATATATTCTAGATAGTAGTCCTTTGTCTAAGGTGCAGCTGCTCAAAATTTTTTCCCACATTGTAAGTTGTCTCTTAGCTCTGTTGGTGGTTTCTCTTGCAGTGCAGAAGCTTTTTAATAAGATGAGATCCCAGGTGTTGATTCCTTGTGGAAGTCCCCGTGCTACTGAGGTTTTGTTCATGAAGTCTTTTCCTATGCTGATATCGTCAAGAGTTCTACCTAACTTATCTTCCAGCAAGCTTAGTGTTTCTGTCTTAATATTTAGCTCTTTAATCCACTTTGATCTTAGTTTAGTGCATGGTGATAGGCATGGGTCTAGTTTCAATCTTTGACAGGTTGAAATCCAGTTTTTCCAACACCATTTATTAACTAGGCTATCTTTCCTCCAATGAGGGTGGTTGGTTGCTCTGTCAAAGATGATAAAGCTGAGTGTGTCTGGAGTTGTTTCTGCATCTTCTAATCTATTCTATTGATCCTCAGGCCTGTTTCTTTGCCACTAACATGCTGTGTTTTTTGGGGTGGTGGCGGCATATTTAATGTCTCTTCATTCCTGAGATTGCCTGATTTCTTTTCTCTATTTTTGTCTCTTTTCTCTTGCAAATCCCAAGTTATCTATTTTTCTTTTTCTTTTATTTTTCTGCTTTTGTGATGGAGCCTAAATTTATTAATGCTGAATCTCATTTGTTTTTAATAATATCATTAAGATTCAGAATTTCTTATGAAGTAGAGCTGTATAGCCTGCACAAATGTTGCTATATAGTATTCTTTATCAAGTGATGCTTTCTGATTTCTAAGATATTTAATTTGTATGTTATCAAGAAATATGCTTCCTACTTTAGTTTTTTACTGATTAGAAAATGCTTATAGCATTAATCTACACTCAACAAAATTTCAATTGTATAATAGAATATTATCTACAAGTACAGTGTTGTATAGTAGATCTCTAAACTTTTGCTTGCATAACTGAAATTTATACCCATTAAAGAGGATTTTCCTTTTCACTCACTTAGCCTTTCGCTGCATCATTCTACTTTTTGCTTCTGAGAGTTTGGCTACTTTAGATTTCTTGGATAAAGGGAATCAAGTTGCATTTGTCCTTCTGTAACTAGCATTTATCACTTTTATAGTTTACTCAACTAGATCCTTGTTGCCACAGGAGTCAGGGTCTCCCTATGCTTAAGCTGAGCTACTCCACTGAAAACGAGTGCCTTGTTCATTTGTACATGCCCAGAGGGACCGCTGGTGGTGTCCATGTCTTCACTACTGTGAACACAGGCACCTCAGGGAGGGTGCAGACTTTCTGCCATGTTCTGGTACCCTCTTCAGAGGCACACTCCGAGGAGGGAATTCTAATGCTTCTCTTATTTTGTTGATGAGCCCGTGTACTGTTTTCCACAGTCACTACACCATTTCATGTTCCCATCAACAATGCACAAGGGTTTCCATCTCTCCACATTTTCTGTTATTACAAAGAATTAAAATGTCTATGCACATCCTCCGGATGAATGTAATCATTACATGATGCAAGCTTCTACTAAGAAAACATTTCAACAACCCAATTATTATTTTTGCTTTTCTTTTTTTAAATGATAATGATCCTAACAGGTATGAGGTGATCCATCATAGTTTCAGTTCATCTTTCTTTGATGATTAGTGATATTTATCACTTTTTCATATACCTATCAACTATTTGTCTCCTTTGGATATTTTTAATCAGGATTTTTGTTATTTCAACTATTGAATAACAGATATTCTTTACATATTTTATACATCAACACTTTGCCAGATCTATGGTTCACACATATTTTCTCTCCTTTCCTAGGTTGCCTTTCATTGTGTTGCTTCCTACCTTAAACAATTTGTAGAATGTGGCTCTGTTTTTGAGTTGATGTTTTGATATTTATTTGTTGCACTGGTCATATATGCAGCCCACTATAATTTCCTTCATCATGGAGAGTTGGTACATGTACATGACATTTCTCAATTCTTCTTTTAACCTCCTCCCCTTCCTCACTCTTCTGAACTTCTTGGACCCATAAAAATGTGCATACACAAACATATTTGTATGCATGTTGGTGGTACATGACGTACCCATGATGCGCCCGTGATATACCCGTAGTACATTTCTCATAGGACTTGATTGTTTTCTTGTGCTTCACCAAGTCTGGCATCAAACCATTCATTCCAGTAACCTTTTTAAGTGTCATACTTCGGCCACATAATTTCTACTTTATAATTTTTCGATATTTTGTATCGCTTTGTTGAAACTGTCATGTTGTTCCTGTACCATTTTTCTGAGCTTGTTGCACGTTCTGATGATGAGGTTTAATTCTCACTCAGTCATGCACATTCCTCCCTGCCTTTAAGGATACCAATCTGGAGATCCCCTCTGTTCCTTTATTTGAGCTACGTTTCTTTGAGTTTGCATTCCTTGACTCAAAAACATAGAAAAATAGCCACCTCTCCAAATCTTTACTGAATGCTTCAGCAAAACTGTTCTATGGATTTGTCTTTCCTAGACTTTTGCTGGTAAAGTCTTAATCCTTCCTTGACTGTACAGTACCCTGCTCCCTGAGTGGACTGTCACTGTCCTCCAGTTTTAGGGTACAGCAGCACTGCAGAACGCTTCATATTGTTGTTCTGGGAGGTCCCCAGGCATACAGATCCACGGAGACTCCATCATTACTCTTAAATTTAAAGTGATTTAGAAAGCAGTTACCCAGAAGCATGAATGCTGGCTGTGTTTCAGGGCCTCTTTTCCTACTCAGAGAGACGCCAAGGTAATCTGACCTTCCAGTTGCTGACTGCTCTCTGACTCTTGCCTTTGACATGAGCAGCACCCTTTTGTCTAGAATATATTGGGTCCTATTAATGCTCTCAGAAAAGTGACTCAGGAGAAAGTCCCCAGGAAGCCCTTAAACATGTCAGAGCACAAACACAGCTGTGTTTGGATGTCCCTCCAAAGCCTCGTACTTTTCAGAGGTGGCTGCATCTAGAGTGTGTGACTGATTCATGGTGCAATGCTAGGCCCAAGGGTGCTAGGCTTAAGGGTGTGAGAGCTGCCTGCACTAAGTAGTCTAAGATAAAAGGGGCTGGATGAGGCTGTTAAGGTCCCTTGTTGCCTTTGCTTCCAAGTGGAGTGGGTGCCGTGAACTGTTTCCTCTCTGCCCTGTGCCACTCTGCCATGGAGCCAGCATTGTGGACTGAAACCTCTACACACTGTGAGCTGAATAAACCTTTCCTCCTGTAACTTGGGGTACCGGGGATTTGGTCTCAGCAGTGAGAGAAGAGTAACTAAGACAAATGCTGTCACTTTTCTCCTCCCTGGAGCAAATTTGGGATTTGATAGACTTCACCTTCCAGCCCATGGTGACCTGGGCAGGAAGCTGAGCATCTCAGAGACAACTGCACTGCTCTCAGCAGCCTCCTGAGGAGCCCTTTCCCTCAGCACTAGGTTGAGGCCAGGCAGAGCAGTCCCTCAGGAGAGTCTGCCTTGGGAAGTCAGATTTGGATGCAAACCCTAACCTCTCCTGGCTCCTAACACCGTGTTTCCTCCTGCCTGTGTGGCCCGGGAGCGAGGGCAGTGCGATTGTCCCCTGGTCTGGCCATCAATCCACAGCCAGTGGTGTGCAGGCCATGGTCTGTGGCCCATGGTGTGCAACCCTGTGTTGTGCAGACCTGTGGTGGACAGACCTATGGTGTTCAGCCTTGTGTTGTCCAGCCCGTGGTGTGTGGCCCATAGTGTGCATACAGCCCATGGTGTGCAGCCCCATGGTGTGCATCCTGTGGTGTGCAGCCCCACTCAGGAGCCTGAGCGTCTGACCCAGAAGCACTCTCTTGCTGCGAGAGAGTTACTGTGGCCCTGGTAACCCCAAACTCCATTTAAAAAATTCCTTATTTTCTTAATTTTGAGAATTTAAGAATTAGATATGATGCTAGTTGACTTCTAGATAAATTTACTCTCAGAAAAGGAGCTCTATTTTAATTTTTTTGAAACTTTTTAATTGTTTAATCCAGCCAGGAGGATAACACTTATAAAACAGATTTTTCTAAAAAAGAAAACAGTCAAGTTCGTAAGAAGAGAGGTTTATATGAATGTGCATGTGTGTGTGTTGGTTAATTGTGGTAATCATTTTGTTCATCTTGCTTTATATCTTTGCTAATATTTCTACCTTTTTAATTAATTTATTCATGACAAGGGATGTATTAAATCTCTCCCACTCCACTGTAACTTGCTCATTTGAGTACCACAGTGTTACTGCTTTAAACACACAGAAACTGTGTGACGGGATAGGACATTCAGGACTGTCGTCTGTCTGTCTTTTTATTCACCCCCGATACCGTGCTCAGGGACAGAGCAGGGTCTGCGTGGTCCCCAGGTAGATGGGATGGAACAGCTTGTCACTGAGCCAGTCCATACCTAACTTGGAACTGTCTGTTCCTAAACATTAGTCCGCTGCTCAGTTCTCTGCGGTTCTTTTCAAGTGCATCAAAATCTCACTCCACTGCCCTACCGTGAATTTACTGTTCAGGTTTCAGGATTTTAATTCTTTTCTTCTATTCTGTTCTACTAGTTTATCCCTCAGGTCTCGGATTAATTTTTGAAGCTAATTATTTATTCACCTTTTATCCAGAATCATACTTAGTTTAGAAGTAATATACTTCGATGTAATAGAGCCGCCATTCACTGAAAATCATGGTTCGTGTTTTCAAGACTTTCCTCACAGTCTGAAGCTGTTGGTCTCGGAAGTTCTCCTCATGTGCTGCCTCTGTGGGGGCCAGCTTCACAACTCGCGTCACAGTGTCTCGGGACTCCAGCAGTGTCTACCCAGTGCACGGCTTAGCATGTGTCTGCACTGCTTCCTCTTGGCCTGCAGAACTCGATACCATCACCCTGCAGCATGACGATCAACCTTCAGGAAGCCATCTCTTCTCTCAA
The DNA here is from genome assembly GCF_000247695.1 of Heterocephalus glaber. The sequence goes on along the minus strand of NW_004624798.1, from coordinate 10,109,481 downwards.
AGACAGGATCCTTTTGTGCACTTGAAATGCCATCTCTCCATAATAACACTTAAAACAGTTGACTGTTGTGCATTCATACATGATGTGATCAAAAAATATAATGATTGGGGCCAGGGGTTTAGCTCAGTGGTGCTGCTACTGCCTTGCAAGGGCAAGGTCCTGAGTTCGATCCCCAGTACTGGAATAAGAAAAAAAAAATATATATATATATGTATAAAATGAATGTTTACATTTTTAAAAATCTAGTAAAATATACACTGCAATTAATAAGTCTCAAAATATCCCCCTGCCTTTGAATGATTTCTCCCATTGTCCTTGCCATTTCCTGAAGCGGTGTTGAACTCTTGATAAGATGTTACCAGAGGCAGTGAGCGGTGTTCCACATGTCATCCGTTGGAAAGGCAGGCTGGTGAGAACAACATGACGGTGTACTCATCCACCTGTTTCATTGGATCTGCCACTTTGCAGCTTCACGGTCATCCCCAAAGTCACAGTGACTTTGAAGGGTCAACGTTGTGAAGCGATGCAGGGCATCTAGGCAGCTGTGGCAATCCAACTAGAGAAAATGGGAAAGAAGAATTCCAGAGCTGCTTCAGAAAGATGAAAATAATGGGACACGAGTATTCCTACTGAGCCGGAGGAGTTTGAGGGCAACTATACCACTTGCCTTTACCTGCATGGCTTTTTAAGCATTCCCCTAGTTTTTTGGATAGTGCCTGGTGTGGTTGTTCAGAAGGGCAGTTGCATGCAGGCAAGATTACATCTATGTCTGGTTTTGCTCTCTGCACTGTAGCCATACCCTCTCCATGCCAGGATAGATACCCAAACACTTGTGTTAAATAGGTGAGTGAAATAAGAGACAAAAATTTAAAATATTTACTTCAATTTTGCTTAGTAAAACTTCTGCTCACTATTAACTTTTTTTTTTATAATGCTTGTTTGTTTTTCTAACTCACATTCTCTTGATATTTTTCTTGATTATTGAATGGGGGTGAAACTATATGGATCTGATTAACCCTATTTTTCTGAGCTTATACAATTATTCTTTTTTTTACTGGTGTTAAGGGCTGATGTGTTCACCATTCACCATTCCAAGAGAATTGAGAGACATTGTAAACTGTAGGTGGTTCAGGTCAGTATACTTTGTTTCCACTTGGTTTCTCTATGTACTGAATTCTTTTTCTCTGAGGTTCTCTTCCTGCCGTGTCCTCCTCTCTTTCAGTGTCTCTTATCTAGTTGAGTCTTCCCCCCTCCACACACACACACACACTTTGGCTTACAGCGAACTAGCCACTTATGTGAGAATTAAGGTTAAATAATTTGCCATTTTCCATGTGTTCTCATTTTATGGATTTTAGTATGCTTTTGTGTGCCTATTCATTCATGTTTAATAGGAGTCCTGCAGCTAAAAAAAACTCAGTCATAATTTATTCTTTGGTTCTCTTACATCTTCCCCTTTCAGTTAACCAAAATGGTTAAGTGCAGAAAAATATGACTATGCATAATTGGCTGTGCTTTTTCTTTGATAAAAATGCTGATTCACAATTTAAGAAGGGGAAATAAATAAATGTTTTCACATTCCCTTGTTCAGGTTCATCCCCAGAGTGCATCACATCCAGTGAGCTGTGAACTGGTAGTTTAGAGATGCATGGTTGTTCTTTGTATCATAGCACACCTTCCTTTGAGCAGGGAAATTGCTAAACCAGAGTTTATTTCACAGTCTGTTTGAATTTCCCAATAAATGTAAATTTTTCCACAGACTTTATAAGATGATGCAGTGTCTATTTACTGACTTTGATTTCTTTAACGTTGATAAAGTTTATCCATCTTTATTTTTGGTTCTGTTCATTCATCATACTGAATAGTTTAGGAAGAATTTATAAACTTGTATCTACCTTAGAATCTAACTTTGAAACACTCATAAAAATAGATCAACAATAATAACATTTTTATATATAAATCAAACATTGGAATATGTGTTTGTTGATATATGAAAATTAATAAATGACAGAGAGCCACGTGAGACCTTACTCTAACACACGCTGTTAGATTTTGAAATTTAAGTCACTACTTGTGGGAGCCACACGGCATCTGTCATTATTGCTAGCACATTACTGACAGACCAGCCAAACTCAGACCTAAGAAAAGCATCTAACTTCACAGCTAAGGAACATAAATTTCAAATAGAAGTAGACTTTGAACCATGAGGAAATCTAAATAGCTACAAATGTGAATATTATCTTCCTGCTTTTTCTCATAGATTATATTCGTGTTCTATACAACTAAGCAAATTTTGTTCTCCACTGTAGAGAAGTGCTTGATGAGTGTAGAGAGCTCCGTTTATATAATACTTCTTTTAAAAACACTTCTTTTTAAAACACTTCTTTTAATCCACAATGTCCGTTTATCTATAGATTTAAAAGGAGCTTTCCAATAGCAAGAAGCTAAAGTTTCGGAAGATTTTATAATTCAAATCATCTTATTTACCAAACTTATCTCACCCACATATTTTCAACAGTTATAGTATCTGCTTTGGGATGTGGCATGCTGACTGTTACCTTGCCGATTTACCCTTTTTGACAGGAAAATAGGTCTGAGTAGCTTTTCTGTTGGCATTTATTTCAAGTATTTTGAGACAACAAGCAGTTCTCTCCATGTGTTGCGATGTTCTCCTTGTTGGATTAGAAATCACTAAACTTCCCAGTGATCACTGAAAAATAAGCCCGCCTCTTGTTCCCTAGGAACCACTGAATGCTAATGTGCACGTTTGAAATTCGCAGTGAGTAGAGACCAAGGGAGGGATGGGACGTATTTGTGGATCTCCTGTTATGTATTAGACACACTGTACGTACAGCAGCAGCGGAGTAATAAAGACACTGCCTGCCCCTCGAATTTCCCCATCCATTGAGGAAGACAGAGTGGGGGTAGCCCTGGATGGGACTGGTTGAAAACTGAAAGAACGTTCTCCAGAAGGCTCCTCATGGAGCCACTCGGGTGCCTGGGACACAGAAGAGTGAAGCACCGGGATCGGAATTGGGTGGTCATGTGACCAGAGCGAGGCCTGGGTTATGGATGGTGCTGATGCTGCAGGAGGGTGACAGGAAGACACCAGTGGTGTTTAGGAGAAGGTTTCCCAGAAAGACTGGTCAGCAGGGTGTTCATCAAGGGATTTTTCTTTCAGGAATTGACCTACCTAATCGTGCAAGCTCGGCATCTGATGGAGCAGGCAGGCTGCAATGTCCAGTGTAAGCACAGCAGTCGTTTGACTCCAAAGGCAACCTGCAGCCTCCTTGTCTGTGTTGCATTAGCCTTTCTTCCAGGAGCGTCTTCAATGTGTGGGATGCGGCCCATCCAGGTCCCTCAGGGCAAACTGGCTGACTCCACACCCATCGATTCAAACACTAATCTCATCCAAAAAGCACACCTCAGAAACATCTGGAACAGTGTTGGACCAACAGTGGTCCAACCAGGCTGACACATAGAATTTAAATTAATTGTCACAGAGGGGCTTTACACAACAGTAACAAGATAGAACTTGTTTGTCAGCACGATTATTCCGGGGCTTGTGTTGAAAATACAGTGAAAGGAAACCAAAGGTCACATAGCAAGTACAGTTACAGGCAGCCATCCATTACAGTTATGTGGATGGTGAGTGATGGCAGCTTGGATCAAAGTCACTGGTGGTCCCCAGTGCCAAGAAGCAGAGTTGCCCCCAGCACAGAGGAGGTAAACATTCCAGGCCACCATACCACTGCCCCCAGTGCCAAGGAGGTGAACTTCAAGGGTGCCAGCAGTGCACATTCCACCACCTATGGAAATGAGAAGACATGTAAACAAGTCTCAAAAACAGACTTCCAGATCGCCTACAGCAACCCCAAAGGAAAATGAGATGGAACTATCTGATACTCAACAACCTGGACTCCCTGAACTGGCAACAAAAGAGGATCTGGAAAGAATGAAATCAGAAATAATTTCTCAGATAACAGGATAAATTGTGCCCATAGTGCAAGACATGATTGATAAATCTAGAGAGGACACAGATAAAAAAAAATAGAGGAGCTGAGGAACACGATGGAATCCCAACATAGGAAACAAATGGAATCCATAAAACAGATGCAAACAGGTTTCCAGGAGATTAAAAACTCAATTGAAAGTCTATGCAGCAGAATGAGTCAATGTGAGGACAGAATTTCAGATATAGAACGTAAGACTTCAATTAGTGACCAGGAAAAGAAAATTTTCTTTAAAATACTAAGGGACCATGAGAAATCAGTCCAGCAGCTGCTAGAAAAAGCAAAGAAGAATAACATAAGACTGGTCAGAATCAATGATGAAACAGGAGATAGTGCAGATGACATTAAAAAAAAACCATTCACAGAACTGATGGCAGAAAACTTCCTAAGCAGGGAGAAAGAATTTGACATACAGATAAGTGAGGCATATAGGACTCCAAATAGGCATGATCAAAAAAAATCTATCCATAAGCATATAATAGTTAAGATTCCAGAAACCCAACAGAAGAACAAAATTCTACAAGTAGTTAGAGAAAAGAAACAAATCAAATACAAAGGAAAGCCCATCAGAATCATAGCAGGCTTCTCAAAGCAAACTCTCAAGGAAAGAAGAGCTTGGAGTGACGTATATCAAGCCCTAAAGGAAAACAGTCTCCAATCCAGATTGATGTACCCTGCAAAACTATCTTTCAAAACTGAGGGAGAAATAAGATACTTTCATGACAAAGAGCACCTTAGGAACTTCATTAGTACCAAAATGGCACTCCAAAAAATTTTAGACAATACCCTAGGAAAAGACAATGAGGACCACAACCCCAGGAAGCCCAGCAGAATGAATCCATCAGGCACGACAAGAAATTAAATGCAAAGGGGGAGAATCCAACAAAAAGAAAAAGGCATGACAATGATAAGTCAATACTACCAGTTATAACCATCAATGTTAATGGTCTCAACTCACCAATCAAAAGAAATAGACTGGCAGAATGGGTCAAGAAGCAAGATCCAACAATATGCTGCATACAAGAAACATATTTAATTCAAAAAGAAACTCATAGATTGAAAGTTAAAGAGTGGAAAACAATACTACATGTGACAGGAACTCCCCAAAAAGCAGAAGTAGTTATCCTCTTGGGAGATCAAGTGGATTTCAAACCAACACTAATTAAGAGAGACAAAGAAGGACACTACATCCTTGCAAAGGGAACAATCCAAGAGGAAAAGATGACAATCATAAATATATATGCCCAAAACACTACTGCACCCAACTATGTAAAACTAATACTAATAATGGACATGAAAAATCAAATAAGCACTAATACAATAGTAGTGGGGGACTTAATGCCCCACTGTCACAAATAGATAGATCAACTAGACAAAAAACAAGCAATGAAATACTGGAACTCAATCATACTCTTGAACAAATGAACTTAAAAGATGATTACAGAGTGTTCCACCCCACAAAATCAAAATACACATTCTTTTCAGCTGCACATGGATTGTTCTCCAAAATAGACCACATACTCGCTCATAGAACATGTTTAAGTAAGTGCAAAGGAATTGAAGTTATCACCTGTATATTATCAGACCATGGTGTGATGAAATTGGAGATCAATAGCTAAAGAAACTGCAAGAATTTCAAAAGCACATGCAAATTGAACAACACACTTCTGAATAACCAATGGGTCACACAAGAAATTAAAGAAGAAATCAGATAGTTTCTAAAATTAAATGACAATGTCAATACAACATATTGGAATCTGTGGGACACAATGAAAGCAGTCTTACAAGGAAAATTCATAGCAGTGAAAACTCATATTAGGAAAACAGAGCAAGCCCAATCAAACAACGTGATGCTGAACCTCAAGCTTCTAGAAAGAGAAGAGCAGGAAAAACCCTAAGCTCATACAAGGGAGGAAATTATAAAGATCAGGGCAGAAAGCAATGCAATAGAGACTAAGAGAACTATACAAAAAATCAATGAAGCCAAGAGTTGATTCTTCGAGAGAATCAACAAAATTGACAAACCTTTAGCCAACCTTATCAGGAAAAGGAAAGAAAAGGCCCAAATCCATGCAATTAGGAATGAAAAGGATGAAATTACAACAGACCCAGCAGAAATCCCAGAGGATCATCAATACCTACTTCCAGAACCTATATACCAATAAGATGGAAAACACAGAAGAAATGGACAGATTCCTAGACACATATGAATTACCAAAGTTGAATGAAGAAGACCTAAAAATTCTAAACAAACCACTAAAAATCAATGAAATTGAAAACATAATTAAAATCTTACCAACTAAGAAAAGCCCGGGTCCTGATGGCTTCACCGCTGAATTCTACAAGACACTTAGAGAGGAACTACTGCCACTACTGTTTAAACTCTTCAATGGAATTGAAAAAGAAGCAATACTCCCAAATTCATTCCTGGAAGCAAGCATCACCTTGATCCCCAAAGCAAAGAAAGACCCAACCAGAAAAGAGAACTAAAGGCCAATCTCACTAATGAATATAGATGCAAAAATCCTTAATAAGATACTGGCAAATAGAATGCAGAAGATCATATACCGTGACCAAGTGGGACTCATCCCAGAGATACAGGGATGGTTCAACATACACAAATCAATAAATGTAATACACTATATCAATAGAAGCAATGAAAAAACCTATGTCAATAGATGCAGAAAAAGCATTTGACAAAATCCAACACTCATTTTTGATAAAATCCCCACAAAATATTGGAATAGACGGTCTCTACCTCAATCGGATAAAAGCCATCTATGAAAAACCAACAGTCAATATCATACTAAATATTCAAAAACTGAAATCCTTCACACCAAAATCAGGAAAAAGACAAAGATGTCCACTATCACCACTCCTGTTCAATATAGTCTTGGAAACATTAGTCATAGTAGTTAGACAAGAGAAAGAAACAAAAGGAATAAAGATAGGTAATGAAGAAGTCAAATTGTCATTATTTGCAGATGACATGATACTCTGTGTAGAGGACCCCAAGAACTCCACCAAAAATCTCCTCGATTTAATAACCAAATTCAGTAAAGTAGCTGGATAGAAAAATACACAAAAATACACAAAAATCAATAGCTTTCCTCTACATGAACAACAGACTCACTGAGAGAGAATTTGGGCAAATAATTCCTTACAGAATAACATCCAAAATACTGAAATACCTAGGAATCAACCTAACAAAAGAAATCAAAGACTTCTTCTCTGAAAACTATAGCACTCTGAAAAGAGAGATTGAAGATGATATTAGAAAATGGAAAGACATCCCCTGCTCCTGGGTAGGAAGAATCAACATAGTGAAAATGGCCATACTTCCAAAACTGCTATATAGATTCAATGCAATCCCAATTGAAATTCCAGAAGCATACTTCACGGACCTTGAAAAAACAATCTAAAAATTGGAATTGAAACAAGAAGAGACCTAGAATAGCAAAAACAATTCAAGGCAACAGAGACATGGCAGGGGGTATCACAACCCCCAACTTGAAACTATACTACAAAGCTTATACTGTGATAAAAACAGCATTGTACTGGCAAAGAAACAGACCTAGGACCAGTGGAACAGATTAGAAGATGCAGAAACAACTCCAAACACACTCAGCCACCTCATCTTTGACAAAGGAGCCAAACACTCTCTCTGGAGCAAAGATAGCCTATTTAATAAATGGTTCTGGAGAAATTGGGTTTCAACCTGCCAAAGATTAAAACTAGACCTATATCTCTCACCATGCACTAAACTAAAATAGAAATGGATTAAATATCTAAATATTAAAACAGAAATGCTGAACCATCTGGAACAGAGGTTAGGTAGAACTCTTGAAGACCTTGGCATAGGAAAAGACTTTATGAACAAAACCTCAGTTGCCCGTGAACTAGCACAATCAACCAGTGGGATCTCTTCTTATTAAAAAGCTTCTGCACAGCAAGAAAAACCACCAACAATGTGAGGAGACAACCCACAATGTGGGAAAAAATTTTCACTGGCTGTTCCTCAGACAAAGGTCTACTATCTCGAATCTATAAAGAACTTAAAAAAATCAGACCTCCCCAATTTAAAGACCCAATCCAAAAATGGGCATCTGAAATGAACAGACATTTCTCAGACAAAGAAGTAGAAATAGCAAATAAACACATGAAAAAAATGTTCAACATCACTGGTCATTTGAGAGATGCAGATGAAAACAACACTGAGATTCCTCCTCACCCCAGAAAGAATGGCTGCTATCATGAAATCAACAAATAACAAATGCTGGCAGCGCTGTGGGGAAAGAGGAACCCTGCTCCACTGCTGGTGGGAGTGTAGACTGGTGCAATCACTGTGGAAATCAGTATGGAGATACCTCAAAGAACTAGGACTGGAAGTCCCATTTGACCCCACTATTCCACTGCTGGATATCTTCCCCAAAGAGTTAAAAGAATCATACCACAGAGATATATGTGAACCCATGTTCATAGCAGCACAATTTGTAATAGCTAAAACTTGGAAGCAGCCCAAATGCCTATCAACTGGAGACTGGATAAAGAAAATGTGGTTTTTCTATAAAAAGGAGTACTACTCAGCCATAAAAATGAGAAATTAGAGACATTTATTGCTAAATGGATCCACATTGAGGCGATACTCTTAAATGAAATAAATAGGACATGAGTGTAAATACCAAATAGTTTCTCTAGTATGAGAAACTGAAAGTGTAAATAAGGACTAAAAGGTATAATAGATAACGTGAAATAGGAAGAAAAAGGGCAAAGGGGAAGCAAGTGGAAGGGGTAGGGGAAAGGAAAGAAGAGAAAGGAATTACTATGAGAAAATGGAAAAATGTAAACAAAATCTTTGTAAATAGGGAAGGATGGAGGGGTTGAAGGGAGGGCAGGGGAATAGGGAAAAAATAAGAACCAAGAGAGATTATGTAAAGGTGCAAATTTCCAATGATGAATGTCATTATATTGTATACCTAAAATGTACCAATAAAATTCATTAAAAAATAAAGTCACTGACGGTGATGGAGTCTCAGCTCTGGGCCCACAGGATTTGCTGACGGGTCAGCAACAGGAGCCAAGACAAACAGCAGAGCAAGGGGAAAAGCTAGAGGAGGTTTCCAAGTAAACTTTTATTAAAGCGTAGCACACTGTGACAGCCAGGGTGGAGTGTCAGCGTTCCCTAACTCTTGTTTTATGCTCACCATAATCAAATTTCTGTGTTTGTTTCTATATTTGAAAATGTTTCATAAAAATGTTTGGTTTGTATGCAAGTCCGTATGTCCTGAAAATCCAAGCACATCGAGGTGCCAATTGTTTCTGTTACCCCAAATGTTCCCAGGCGCCTTCCCTAATCAATCCTCATTCCCACCCCTCCTCTAGCCATTGTCGTTCAGATTTTTTGTAGATAAATCAAATATGCTTGTTAAATGACCTCAAGAAATGAAATCCTTTAATAAGTACTCTTTCCTATAGGCTGTGCACATCCTGTATGAAAATACAATTAATTTTGTTCTGAATTATTTTTATTCAGAATAAGCTTTATGATTTACCACTGTGGTGTCTGTATCTGCTATTTTAGTCAACCCAATATTTTCACTGATGCTTCATTATAATGGTTGAATATTGTGTTCTTAGAAGTAATATGTAGCAATCTTTACATTTGTAAATGACTGGCCAGGTTGATTATTATGTGGGTCCTGCTTATTTCCCTGTGCGGTTGTATATCCAGTTACTCAGAAAAACTTCACCTGGAAGGAGAATTGCGGTTGGTGGTGAGCATCCCAGGGGCCCAGGGTGCTGGCGCTCAAGAGGACCAATTCACAAGCCCTTCAGGATAAACGATTATATTCAAAATTTAGATTGTTATTATTGCCCTGTTAACATTACACAATTATTCAATAATCAATCTTACACCTGCAAGAATGGGACAATTAGGCTAGAATGAAGAAATAAAGATTTTTGTCAGTAAGAATGAAAGTTACATAGTGACCTGATCAGACATCAAAGCAAACAAAACAATAAAATCAAAATAAGCTCAAAATGAAAAGATGCGTGGAAGAACATTTCCACTTTTTATGTTTTTTAAAAATTGTTCTACAACTTGAACTACTAATTGTTAAAAAAACAATGTCTAAATATGTCAGCACCTATTGTACTGAGGGAAGATATATAGTGACTCAATGTCAAACTTAGTATGCCATAATTCTTCAAAACATTTTATGAACAATTTCAAGTTTTCCTGCTTCATCAGTTTTTAAAAGACTGAATTTGTATCTTTGTATAAATATTTAAAAATTCTCTGTAATATTTATATACCAGTTTAATTATATGAATCGAAATATATTACCCATATATACTCTATCATAATATTAAACTAGCTTTTCTTTACATAAGCAATGGTACAACTATAATTAAGATTCATAAGAATAAAAAATTACTGAATTTTTTAACTGAATGCTAACTAAATCCCTTCTGTGGTCCAGGCGTTTAAAAAAATTTGGGTGTGGAGTCACAGTGATATAATTTTTAATGAAATTATATTTCAAATGATTTCTTAGGAAAATTAGATGCCTCCAACTGCATCATTGAGTTTTACATTCAAGAATCTCTATAAAGCTGTGGATACAGTTAGCAGTAACTTCAATTTAAAATGACCTCTAAAGTTAGAAGCTATGAAATTATCAAAGAATTAACAGAGTTAAACTAGAGATATTAGAAAATTCAAAATTTGCAAGACCTGATCACAAATTTCTTGAAAGAAACAAAATCTACAACACTGTTTGTGGTTCTTGTCTAAGCTTTTTATATAAAAATAAAATTTTTAACATCTATAAACACTGTAATTTTGCAAGGGAAAATAAAGTTTCTTGCTTGAAAGCTATTTACATAAAAGCAAAAGAGCTGTGCATTTCATTTTGTGTTTTGTACTCAAAGCTTAGCATGTTCTTAGCTAGCTTGAAATAAATGTATTTCAATATATTTAATAAATGTAACTTCAGTTATATACTTTATTTCTTCCAGATAAATTTTAGGAAATACGATATTATCTGCAGTGTACATGCTTAAAATAACTTATGCAATACATACATTTAAAATAATTTTAAAATTTTAAAAATTATAGCTGTTTCATTTTAATAGCCATTTATTCTGCCTATTTTTCTTACCAGATTGATTGGATTAATATATTAATGTAGGTTTTTTCTAAACTAAAATAAATATAATTCCTTATGTATTCTGAAATAACTTTGCAAAATTTTGTAATATATAATGCTTTCAGTTACAGTAAATGTTTGAATAAAACTAAATTTACATATTTTTCTATATTTTGAGCATTGATAAAACATTTTGAAATTCCTTTTGTTGCCAGAGTGATCCATAAGCATAAATCTTATATATTTTGATACAATTTCCCCTTTCAGTTCCAGATATGCTTTTTACAATCTCTATGACAGTACTATAAAATTTGGCTATAATTAAGAATCTAAAGGTTTTCTGATTATGTATATTTTATTATTGTTATGGTATTTTCTCCAATATCAAATTTCTTAAACTGCTAAATTTTTGTAAGCTATTTTGACTATTAGTAGCTTTATATTTCTGTGCACACAAACAGCACCAGTTGATGTCCATACTCAGCTTAATTTAAGATAAAGGTAAAACAAATACGTTTTTCAACAGTACCAAACATACGTGTGGTGTGATTGATAAATAGGATGACTATTTAAATAAAACATTTATTACAGTAAATTAATCCTCCTCAATATATTCCCATTTGCTTAAAAAACAATCCCATCATTCTTGCCACTTTCTGAAATAGTTCTAGAAGCCCTCTTTTCTGGATATCTTTATTTGTACTGTCTGTTCTGGCTGCCTTGATGTCCTGAACTGATTGTAAACATTTACTTTTCATGGTCATTTTGACTTTAGGGAAGAGCTGGAAGTTGCAGACCTGGTGGAGAGGGTGGCTGAGGACACGCCACCAAATATTTACAAGCCTGTGTTTCCTGTGTGGCACTCAGTAGCAGCATTCACTGTATTTTTTATCATGCCTCTTAAAGACACTGACAAGAGAAGACTTCCAGAACTGCTCAGAAAGTGGAACCATGGTGGGATGATGGGTGGAAATGATGGGGAATATATTAAGAAGGGTTCGTGACAGCTTGTCTTTTACTGTGATAATTATATCAAATTTAAACAGTCACTGTTTTTTGCTCACACAAAATACAAATAAGATTTGAAAACAAGCTAGTACTATGTTGAATTGGGCTGCAACTGCATAACACGAAATAAGCAAAGTAAAATTTAAAAAATCACAGGATGCATTTCTGTTTAACTTAATTGTCCAGATGGATTCACTGGTTTTTCAGACGTGACGTACTCTTTACCTGGCACGACGCTGGGCCTGGGAGAGAGGCAGGCTCCCCGGGGGCATGGGGACACACACAGAGGGTCACACACAGAAGGCCCAGCCGTGCCACCACGTGTGCAATGCACAGTGAAGGCGCTAAATCCACGCACTAGGGGCAGTGAACCTAGCGAATAATGGTTGGCATGTTGCAGCAGAGGGTGTCTGATTCAGTGGTACTACAGACAATATGTCCACATGCAGGACGCGAGTTAAGAAAAATTGCTTGTTTAATATTTATTTGGCATTATTTGTTGGTCAACCACCCTGATCACAAGGCAGAGAATGTAATTCTACTTTTATTATTCTCCTCTTTATTCAAAGTAGTCTACATCTCACAAACATATCTTCCATTCTCTCTCCCACGTACTTTCTCTGCTCTAGGACAGCCACATTCTTTACATTGGAAACAATCATAAAACTTTGAAGAAACGTTTTAAAATATTCCACAAGGTGAATTCTACCTTCAAGGCTTCTAAAGACACCAGAGTTTATCAGTGTCCATGAGCAGCAGGAGGCTGGACAACCAAAGGAAGAGACAGCAAAACAGGAAAGAGTAAAACTGCACTTAGTAAAAAAACCAGGCTGCAGCAACTTATTTTAAAACTCATTCCATACTGAGTCATTGATTTCCAATTGTAAGACAGTAAGTAGATAAAGAAAAAAATAGGTTAACAAAAGAAATAAAGAATAAAGATGACATTATTCTCATTAATATTTTCTTATAATGAAAGTAGTCACTGGCTTACAATGACTTTATCATCCTACTAACAATAGTCAGATCTCCAAGGGAAATTACAATGGTTATAGGCATGTGAAGGAAGATATAATTGTGGAAAGGAAATAAGCATTGATGGGAAACAGTAGAATAAAATAAACCTATAGAAGATGTGGAAGAAACAAAACAGCATTACTGAGAATGAAAATAGAAAAAAAAAAGGAGAAATAAAACCTTTTGGTGCTCTTCTTTAAGAACCAGTATATAGAAAAATCATTAAATTCATCTTTTTACCCCTATGTAATAAATATTACTGTGTTATTTGAAACTGTTGCTGTCAGTGTTGGAAAACTGGTACCATATGCAACCTTCCATATTGGATATAAGCTAATAGTCTAAAAATACTTTCTCTCCCATCAGGTCAGAATTCTGGCGTTCTGAAACTCCATAAGAGGGTTTCACCAAACACAAAATGTGACACAGGAAGAACTGGAATGATTGCAGCTCTGTAAGACCAAACTGTGGTCCCAGTCTGGAAAGTTCATGCAAAGACTGGGGATGTCCTTCCTAAAGACAATGAAGCATTTCAGTTTAAAGAAAATCAAGATGATAATGCACTAGTCATCTACTTAGTCATCTCACTGAATTGTTCAGTAGCTATTGGAAGGGCCACCTGATTCCCAATTTCAATAAAACATATTCAGCAATGAAGAAGAGGTAAAGCCATTCCATCTGGAGATGTTCTGGGGCTCAGTGATGTGTAAATTAAATTCAGAGTCTTAGTTTACAAAAGAGCCTTCTTACTAACTCACTTTATGTTATTCTTCTGGTCCCATGAGTCTCAGTGCAATATTCTGTGGTACTTAGTGTCAAAATGAGGCTATTGTTAAGAAATGATTTCTTGTTAACTTCCAAAAATCTTCTAGTCACCCAATCAATCTCAAAACAACATATGCTAAAGCTTTTTCCTGGACAAACAGTAGCAAGGAAAATATCTCTGAGTCATACATTATAAGCCTTTTATTTAGATAATTAATGACCAGGGGATTGAATGATAAGCCAATTATACAGAGAACCTCAACCTTGAATTAATAAGAAAGGACTAAGGAAAATTTAGGAAAAAATGATATGGTAAAAATTTATATGAAATTTGGCTTTCAGAAGATTACAATTTTTAATAATGAAATATAATTCCAAGATAGGAGTCTTTTTGATTACATTTTATAGGTCTTAGCACAGAAATCCATATTAATATCCAAATTTAATTATACTCATATAATTTTCTTTTTGGAAATTGCCAATTGCATAATAAATAACAATGCAGAATATATTATACATTGTTCCTTCCATGTTAAGTGAATGTAGTATGATTTCCTCTGCAATTATAGTTCTGAATATCCATAAAAATTACATTTAAAAATGTTACTTGGTTAGTCTATACTTCAGTTTGTCTTTCCCATTCATCTAATAACCTATGCCTCACATAGCACCATTTTTACTGAGTAACTGAAATGGTAACCTACAAAGACAGGGTGACATTTTTCTTTCTAGCTTCAGTATTTTTATACAAAGTGTGGAATAGGTAATAAATAGCCTTAGTAACATTTCACCAATGCAGCCTTACCCCTACTTAACCCATTTTTTAACAGAAGAATATGATGGATTACTCTGGTCATCTTTTGTTGACTTCTTTGAAAAGAAGTAGAAGGTACTACTTGTAGTACCTTATGAAGTACCTTTTTTTCTTAACAATAGTCTTTCTGTGAAATAAGACAAAACTTTTTTCATTTTTTTATCTCTTGTCATGAGACAAGAGTTCTGAGTCAGACAGTAAATGAACAAACAGCTGTCTTCAAAGAGGAATGAGTCAGAGGAAACAAATGTACATCACATTTTCCTAAAAATCCCTTCATTTTGCCTTCCTGTTTGAAGATATCACTTTGAATCTACATGGCTGATGATTACTGCCTCAAAGTATTTGGAAGGAAACAGAATAACTCTCCCCTTTGTTCTTCAAACTGGCAAAGACAAGTTTTAATTTTTAATTTTTAATTTTCCAGGAAGCCTTTCCTACCTGCTGATGGAAATGAAGAATGAAGCAACATACTTTTATTAGTTTCGTCTACAAAACTTGTTGTTTCTCCATAGGAAACGATGCTTACACTTCACTCCAAAAGATTAAAATAAGGAGAAACTATGTTTTAAAGTCACAGAACCAGTAGAATATCAAATCTACCTTCCCCTAAATTCACTGGTAAACTTCTCTAGTAATCACAGCTTTGGAAGGCCTTGCAGGAGCAGTTTTAGGAAAGTTACTAGAAGAAGTTGAGTGCTGTACAACTTTCCCTTCTCAATGCAATCATGAATATTCATGGTAGGATATTCATTTCACTGCCTGGCACTAGGATAAAGATTTCTGAATTAGCATGTGCGACAGAGTACACAACATTACTGGAAGTTGAAATGAATGCTGGTCTTCTCTAATCTTCGTTAAAATCTGTTTTTGAGATCCTGCCTATTCTTCTTGTCTCTAATCACAGCAGCCAAAGTCATAAACTCAATGAAAACAATGAGAAAATTAAGTCAGCAAAACACAAAGAATCACCCCAAATGATTGCCAGGAAGTGTAACGAGAATTTTCCAACATTCTATTGAGCTGTATTCCCAGCACAGCAAGGAAGGGAACACAACCATAATACATAATTGCCTTCATATACAATGACTTCAAATTCAGGGGGTTTTTTCCTTCAAAGGGTGTGAGGAATTTTTAAATCTCACTGGTGGGTGAAGTACAGAACTTTTTCTAAAATGTATGAATACAAAAAATGGAAGGAAATAAAGGATAAAAGCAAAGAGAAAAACACATTGTGCGGAAAGGCACAGTTTAATAGTTATTGGGCACAATTAGAACAAGATTGCTGAGTGCAAACAAATAGAGCCAATAGCTGCTGAGTACTCCCTGAGAAGACAGCAAGCAGCTTTGGGGGATAGGCTAAACACACTTCCTGACATTTGATTATGTGTCAAATTTGCCTAAATAGTTCTGAGTCAATTTTAATAGTTAATAGGAACTACTGGACACTTTTTTCTTCTATCTTATAGTATATGCATTTTCCTTTACTATCCAAGAAATCAAATATATGTGTATTTATATGTGAATACCATTTGTTCTTTGAAAACTTAAATCATTATTATATCTTTCGATATTCTTTTTTATTATATTTTACTTATTTTTCAAGGGATGTGTACATAATCTCATTTGTGTGCTGGGGGAATAAATGATAAAGAGCACCAATCTGAACTAGTTTATTCACAGGAAAGAGGGTAGAGCTGGAAGTGTGATAGGCAGCAGGTATTCTCAGCTACTGGAAAAGCAAAGTGGAGCATCCTGAAAGACATATAAGAACAAGTGAGTGAAATCTGAAGTGAGTTGGAATACTAAATAATTATTTTCACAGAAAACAGACAAATCAAAGGTGGAAAAGTCTTTACATTTATTCCATTTGAGGGATAGAAGTATCAGAAAAGTTAGTGTGCTAAAAGAAGTTAGAATAATTTGAAGAACATATGTTTATGCAGACTTGTTACTTTAGTATTTGATATACACAGGGAAAAGTGATTTTCCATGTTGAGGGAAGTCATGGCAGATGAGTGAGATAGGATGAAAGGCTCAGGGAAGCGGGCAGCTGGAGAGTATGTGCAACACAAGCCCTGACAATTTCAATTTCAATCATAATTGAAAAATAATGAAGGATGTGAAGGGACTCTGAGTTTCTGAGAGTTAAGTAGAACAACCCCAGAGCACAGTGTTTTCAGGAGAAAAAGAAAGCGTGGTCAGAAAATAAACAGCATCACTCAGCTGATATAAATAATAAATCAAGGATAGAGTAAAAGGGAATTTGAAGGCAAATGTCTATCTAGAGAAATTCATGCCCCCTTGTCAATTTCTAATTTTAGACTTGAAATTTTCCTGGACCAGAGAGCTGGTCTGCAGCACCATAGAAGCCATGTACGGTAAGGGTTATCTTAGTCTTTCCATGGAGGGGCCACTCTCTCCTCACCTGGGTTGCAGCACACTGGGGAGAAGAGGAATGAGGACCACTGAACACAGATTCTGAGCCTCCTTGATACCGTACTACTCTGACCCCCGTTACAGTGTCAGTAAGTGGGACTAAAGATTGGAGGCTCCTGGCTGAAGTAGACCACATAGGGTTTCACCAGGTCCATGCACCCATCTGGTAGATATTTCTTATCTCCAAATCCACAATTTGGATTCCCATACTTAGCATTTGATTAAACTCCCACATGGAGATTAGGTCTGTCAGGTAAGAGCTTTCACTTTAAGAGAGGACAAATGAGACTGAAATGATCTCACCCTATCCCACAATGTGAGAAAATCTGAAGCCATGCTATACCTAAGTATGTGCTGGAGCAGAGGGCAGGTGGAGGACAGCACAGGCAAAGGTCAGTTACCAAGGATGTGAAGCACTCCAGATTGGTGATCCCATTATATTTCTGTTGAATTTACATTCTATCCAACACAGAAAGAAGAGAGATCTGGTTGAGGTTCTGAAATCTCATACAAACACTGTCTCCAGTCATACCTGAGTTTCCAGGAGCATTGGCTTTGCTGGACTGAATCCCCATGGCCCTGGGCACTCAGTGTGTGGACTTGAGCCTTGCTGCTCAGCTGGAGAAGACTGGAGCAGACAGCCAGGGGCTTTTCACCACCTGCTTCAGCACCAGAGGACTGGGCTGCTGAGCTCAAATACTTTGGGTGCAGCCCACTGATAAAAGGGAGACATAAAGTCCACACCCTCTCACCTGATGCAGGAACATCCATATGAGCAATGATCATCCCAGATGGGTCCAGAAGTACATGGAGGATGGGCGGGCCTTCTATCCCAATGCCCAGTAGTGCTTTCTCTGTTTCCTCCCTATGCTTGACCCTAATCTTGCACCCCAAGCTCCCTCTCAGTGGCAGCTTCAACCTACAATATGTCTGATTCTCTTATAAATTAGCAATCAGTAAATGATTTCCTCCCAGTTTTATCATCTTACATTAGTAGATGCCAAATCTGCGTGTTCGTTTCCCTGTGAAATTTGTAGTTTGAAATCCTAAGCTAATCCCCAAGATAATCAAAGCAGGGTGTGAGGGCTTCTGAGAGGTGATTAGATCATGAGGGTGGAGCCCTTGTGAATGAGTTTCACACCCTAAAAAATAACCACAAGGGGCTTGTTCACACTTCCCAGCACGTGAGGACATGGCCAGACAGCGTAGGTGTGAGCAAGACAGTGAGGCCCGGATACTGAATCTGTCAGTGCTTTGACCTTGAAATTACTGGTCTTCAGAACTGAAATAAACAAACTTCTTTTATTTGTAAACTATCCTGGCTAAAGAATTCAGTTACAGCAACCCAGAGAGAGGAAGACAGGGAGCAAGTATGAAGTATTTCCTCTGACCTTTGTGCTTTTCTGAATGACATGCTTTGAGGTGAGTCTTGTTAGTTGTGGACAGGATTGGTTTTAGTCTTATTTCTATCACCACTAGGTCCATTACTCTCTGGTGTCCTCTCAGAACATGCTCAGGGCAACATTACTTCCCCAAGCCCAGAGTTCTGTGTCCATATTTCATGGGCAGCTGTGACGGATAAGAAATCCTTGAGTTGTACGTCTGTCTTTGAGGATGTTTTTATTGTGATTCCTCTTTCACAGAAGAATGATACTACTGAAGAGTATCTGGCATCAGTTGGAATTCATGCCATCCATACTGTAATCTGCTTGAACAAATACAGAATTTATTTCTTTTGTCCAATGCTGTGACTTCACCAGGCAATGACTCCTGTTTGACTCTTGTGCTTATATTCTCTGTGGCATCTGAAGAACTTAGTGTAGCCCTCCAGTATTGAGACTTTCACCTTCTTTTTCCTGACATTTGCTGAATTGTATTTTTTATACAACTTAGTTCTACCATTTTTGGGTTGGATCTTCCATGATTTTAATTATGCAATGTTTGTTTCTCCTTGTTGTCTATACTGATTATTTCCCTTTATCAAATGTCTCATTTCATTTCCCTTGTTTTACTTTATGAACTTTCTTGTGACCATGGAATGCATAGCCTCAATTTTACTTCTTTCGATTTTCTTCTTTTCAGTAATGGCTGCTTTTGTGCTTCAGCTTCTTGACATTTCCCTGCTTCCACGCACTCTATCCTTCTTCATGATTTCTGCTTGTTTTTGAGAAGCTGTGTCATCCAGGTGAGGTAGAACTGCCCATGCACTTGTGCAAGGCCCCCAACTAGGTGGTAGTATAGGGAAGAGCCATTGTTCCTGGCTATTCCCTATCCTTCTTTGTCTCCTGCTCTTATTTCCTGAATTCTTGGCATTTTCTTTGTGTAGATCTTTTTCAAAGAGGCAGTGATATGAACTGAATATTTGTATCCAGTCAAAATTCATCTAAATCTTAATCCCAAAGTGACACTAGAAGAGAACTTTTTGGGAGGTGACCAGAAAATGAGAGTGAATCCTTCGTGATTGACGTTAATGCTTCTACAAAATTGGCCGGAAGGAGCTCTTTCTACCATTCTTCCATTCTTCCACGTAAGAGCACAGCAGTAAGATCCCATCTATAAGAAAGTGAGCCCTTACCAGATTCCGAAATAGCCAGTATCCGAGCCGTGGTTGTCCCATCCCCCACAACTGCTTGAAGTAAATTTTGTTGTTTATTAGTTACCTAATTTATACCATTTTGTTCTAACACCCAGAGCAGGCAATTACTTAAGACTATGTGGCAACTGACTAAATTTATTATGAAATCTTTGGCTACAAATGTCTAACTTTTATTGAAACCACATATGTATTCATATATACATATATATTTGAATATATGAAAAATAAACAACTCGGTGGTATTTTATAAATAAAATCAGCCTAGTAATCTGTAGACAAATCAGTAAACACAGCATTAGTGCCATTCCTCTAAAGTAGTACTTTACTGTTTCACATCTCTCAATTTTAACCATTATCCTGTCTTCCAACAACATAGACTAACATGGACTGCATTTGAGATTCAATAAATACAATTATTTATTATATATTTCTTAGAATCATGCTTAGGCAGGCATGGTGGCAATAGCTGGACTCCCTGCATTCTGGAAGCCTGAATATTTGGATCAAAATTTGAGTCTCAACTGGAAAATTTAATGATTTCAGGAGATGATGTCTCAAAGTAAGAAATAAAACAAAATAAAATAAAATGGGTGGGATGTGGCTCCATGTAAAGTGCCTGAGTCCAATCTCTTGTACTACCTCCCCCCAAACTTCAGGCTTATTTAACTCAGTATTTCTCTTAGGCTGACACATTCTTTCACCTCTTTCTGTTCACTACTTGTTCCATTGTTGTGCACCATATACTCTGCTAATGTGTCATAATGTATTTCTCCCTTCTATTGTTAAAGGGGATGTGGATATTTTCAAATTTTGTTCATTTCTAATTGCTCTATTCAAGGAAATCTTTCACACACTTGCAGAATGTGTTAGTGTGTGAAAGATTTTATTGAATAGAACAACTAACTTTCATTCTTAAGTGTCTTTATATAATTGCTATGCTAATGAATTTTTATTCATAATGTGTTGGTTTTCCTGGACTGATTATTCTGTAGATTTTCTATATGGACGAGTAAAGTGGAAAGAGCAAGCAGACTTGGGCAACAGCCCAACTGCATGCTTTCAAAACTAAAAGGTTCCATGCAATATTGCTAAGTGAGTTTTGTTATTTCACGTGGCATCCACAGTATGACCCTTTGGGTAGTAATGTGTCTTTCATTGCTTGAACAAAGCAGTTTTTAAAATTGTATTAAGCATGAATTTTAGGTTTTCCCCCTGAAACTACACCTAAAGATGACCTTAGGCAATGTTCTCTTGTGGTGCATTCTGATGTCTTCTGCCACTGGGGCCCCTCATTGCTAAGATTTTTTTCTATATATTTGTTTTTGCTGATTTCCAAGTTTCTTTTAAACATTTCTATGTGTACTTCAGACTCTTGAGTTGACACTTGTTTTCTGTTTTCAATTATATTGTATTTTATGGACTTTTTCTTTTCATTAATGTCCGCATTCTTTTAAGTGACTTTCAGAAAGCACCAATCATGATTTATGCCTAAGTTCAGAATTTGATTATTATTTTCATTTCCTTCCATTGTATTGCTCTGGACTGTTTTTTCCCTTACCCGCACCCCATCACCTGCCCAATCTCCATCTCTTGACTCTGTTCCTACATACTGGTGAATTCTACAGTGTCCCAGGTGTGGGTATAAAGGATATCATCCTTAAGAAAATTTCCAAGTGTCAGAAAAAGACCCTTTATCTGTCACCCTAAGGAAAGATATTCCAGAGCCAAGGCCCTATTGTGGATAAAATCTCTTACAGTTCTCTTACAGAACTCCAGTTCTCTTACTTTCTTTGTGCTAAGTGTAATAGTAAGCACTTCAGCTCAGGGTTTTGAGGGAAGAATGCTAGACATCTTCTATGCCTGTGGGAACCAGACGGGGGTGGAAGCTAGTGATGATTCCAGAAGAAAACTTCAGTTGCAGCATCTTGGTTCCAGAGAGAGGGCTGTGCCCTGATCCAGCACCAGTCAACGAAAGCATCTGAGGGTTTTCTAGCTGTCCTGGCATGATTTATAGCCTCTTTCTTTCTCTGACAAGATCTTGCGTTCTCCTCAGTCACTCATCCCACAGTTGTGCAGGAGACTCTTAACATTATTGACAGAATATTTGGAGCTATCTTTGGCCTCTGTGTAGCATTTGATAGAGGGAGCCAAAAACCAGTCTTCTCAAGTAAGCAACACTGTCTTCACCACCCTTGGATGGAGAGAATCTACAGCATTTCCGGGGTGCAGCGTTGGCCCCACTTACCCAGCTAGAGCATTGGGAGAGGTACGGTCCTCTCCTGTTTGCCAAGTGCCTCAGCCCCTATTTATCTTCTGTGTAATGTATGGTTCTCCAGAGAAATAGAATCACTGAAATGTGTGTATGTGTGGAGGGAGGGAGGGAAAGAGAGAGAGAGAGAGAGAGAGAGAGGAGCGAGGAGAGAGAGAGGCAGAGATATTTTTCCAAGATTGTCTCTGGCCGATGACAGAATTCTATCTTGGTCCATGGGAACTCATCTTTTTTGTTCTATTAGTCCTTCAACTGTTTGGGTGAGTCCTACCAACCTTATGTAGGGCAATCCACTTCACTCAAAGTCCACCAATTTAAATGCTACTCTCATCCAAGAGAACCCTCGCAGAAACATCCACATGAGTCTTGACCAAATTCTGGGCACCATAGACCATCCACACTGACACATAAGATTAACCACCACACTGTCTCATAAAAATAATAAGATATAAATACATTACACAATGCCTCTCTCTCTCTCGCTCTCTCTCTCTCTTTCTCTCTCTCTCTCTCCTCATTTGTTAGCCAGAATTAAGGAGAAATGAATGGGATTGATGAAATGGATTATACACTATAATCTATTTATTATATACTATGAAGATGTTCAAAGAATTAGAAGAAAATCATGTATTCAGAATTTTAAAAATCATGAGAACTGTATCTTGTACATAGAGAATATTTATAAAATTATAAGAATTTTTCTTAAAAGAACCAAATAAAAATTTTGTTAAAAATTGCAACTGAAATGATGTATCTACTTGAAGAGTTCAATAGCAAATGTAAGATGGTAGGGAAAAGAATCAGTGAATATAATGATAGACAATTTGGCATCATTCAGTCTGAGTAACAAAAGAAAAAGAAGCAGAAAAAAGAAGAACAGAGCCTTGATAATTTGTGGGGTACCATCATGCAAAACAGCGTATGCCTCATGGTGTTCAAAGCAAAAAAGGAGAAAGAAAAAGACAGACATGATTATTAAAAGTTGTCAAATTTGATAAAATAATTAATCTACGCAATCCAGAAAGTCAACATAAACCAAGTAAGATCAACCTGAGGAGCTCCACACTTAGCCTCGTCATAGTCATCCTGCTAGAGACAAAGACAGTCTTGACACCAGCACAGAAAATGTTCATTATACACAAAAAGTTTCCAGGAAGTTTAATAGCTGACTTCTCATTAAAGGTAATAGAGGACAGCAGGGAGTAGGATGACATGTGTTGAAAGAAAAATCTTGTCAACCAAGATTTCCATAAATAATGAAACTATCTTTAAAAATGAAAAAGACATTAAGAAACAAAAGGAACATGGACTAGAAAATAAGTTAAACTACATTACTTAGCAAATTATGTAGTCTTTGTATACAGAAAATACTAAGGTATACTTGAAAAAATATTAAAAATAATAAGTGAATTCACTAAGGTTATAGGACCAAGGTTGATACACAAAAAAATCAATTTGATTTCTACATATAAGTAATGAATAATACAAAACTGAAATTATGAGATTGAGTCAGTATAAAACAGCATCAGAAAGAATAAACTACTTCACAAGTTTTAAAAAATAATGACAAAATTTGTACTCTAAAAAATAAAAAGTGTTGTGGAAAAATTAAGAAGATTTAAGTAAACAGGCATTTCATGTTTTTAGATTAGAATATTTAATATTGTTAAAATGGCAGTAATCACCAAACTGATTTACATATTCAATGAAACCCCTTTCAAAATTTCAGCTAGACATATTTTTTCCCAAAATTTGGCAAGCTAATCTTTAAATTAAAAAAAGAAGAAAAAAACCCCAGAATAAAACAGAAAGATTCAGCATTCCCAATATTTAAACTTACTACAAAGGTGAAGTAATCATGACAATGGGATACTGGCATAAGTATAAATTTATAGAACAATGGAATATAACTGAAAGTTCATGAAGCTCTCACTTTCATGGCACAGGAGTTCCAAGACCACTTAATGGGGAAATAATAATCTCTTCAACAAAAAATGTTTGGACAAGAGATAGCCTCAGGTAAATGAAGTTGAACTGCTTCACAACAACATAGCACAAAAAAACTCAAATCAAATAAAAGAAACAAAAATAAGAATTAAGATTATAAAAGAAATTTAGAGATTAGTAGTAAATTACCATGAATTTCAGTTAAGCAATGGTTTCTTAGACATGACACCAAAAGCACAAATAAGAAAAATAAGTAAATCACTCTATTAGTTTTCCATTGCTGGTACAAAATGCCCAATATGCACAACTCAATGGAGAATTTAATTTAGCTCGCAGTTTCAGGGATATAAACTTTTCAGTATATGACTGGAAGACACCAAGGCAGAGACATCATGGCAGAGGCCATGGCAGGGCAAAGCTGTTTTGTTTGTGGCAGCCATGAAGCAGAGTAGAGAAGCTGTCCCCGGGAAGAAGGTGTGAGGGACTAGATATAGTACCAAAGACGTGCCACCATGGCTCTCCCAGATACACCCAGCAGTGTGTTCCATCAACCTTCTGGGTGGCTCCCAAGTAGATCAAGTTGACATAATCAAGCTTAACAACTACATTCCAAACCTCATCATCTGGATACCCAAAAACATCTCTTTAAGTTATATTTAATCCCCAAATAAACAGAAGACCATGATTACCCCAAAATTATACAATTATCTTGCATACAATCAAAAATATAATATCCATTTCCCAAAGTCTTAACCATTCCAGCATTTTTCAAATGTTCATGTGCAAGTCTCTTCTGAGACTCAAGGCAAATTCTCTCTGTAAAGTAAAAAATTTCCTCTGTAAGTTACAGAATCCCAAAGTACAGTGGTTCCAGGTAAACATTCACATTCCAAAAGGGAAGAACAGTGGGACCAAAAGAGTTGGACCAAAACAAGGCAAATCCAAGTAGGGGAAACATGAGATCCTATAGTTCCTTATCTGGTATCTAGGCACGTGGTGATGAGCTGTGAGTTCCAGAAAGCTTGGGCAGCTCACCTTTATGGCCTTGCAGTCCCTTGGTACCTTTCTTTGACTGGCTTGGCTTGTTGCCTGCAGCTTTCGTAAGCAGACATTCCACATTCTTGGAATCTCTGACTTCCTGGGGTCTCTATTATGGTTTTGGCTTCATTCCCACAGCATCACAGGTTTCACTCTCCATGGCTCTTTGTTTGTCCTCCAGTGCCTTCCTTTAAAATCTGTGTGAAAGCCTTCCAGACACCATAATTTTTGCATTCTAAATGTCAATAAAACCAGCATCACATG
This sequence comes from Heterocephalus glaber, assembly GCF_000247695.1. Next base: position 10,084,157 of record NW_004624798.1, on the reverse strand, counting down.
CACAACCCCCAAGTCTGCTGTCCATGTGAACAACAACCAGACCCTGTTGGATCATGACAGCAGCAGTCTCTGAGTGCCTGGATGACTGAGCACAGTCAAAGGAGTGTTAGGAAACCAATTCACTCAAAGGCCTTGCTTGAGTAAGAGTCCCAGGGATTCTTCTCAAATGAAAGTTTGACACTTTTGCACTCTTAAGCCTACAGTGTTTGGGATCTTGCTGATTCCTGAAATATCTTCAAGTCACTTTCTTCTTAGCTCTGTACAAAGTGTTTGGTTTATTTTTCATGGTGCTAATCTCTTTAGCAACCACAACTCTTTTGTCCCCAGTTTAACATATGTTGTCTTCTGTGCCAAAATTTAAATTTTTCAAGTTTATCTGTTCTGCTTTTTGTATCCAATTATCACTATACATCTGGCTAAAATCAACCAGTAGCGCCATTCCACAACCCAAATGTTGGGATGCTTTTCAGTTTCCTCCGCCACATCAATTAGTCCACTTCCCTTAATCTCAGTCTCCTTCAGAGGTTCAAGACATAGGCAAAATGTAGAAAAATATTCTCCTAAATCCTAACACAAATGGCCTCTATTCCAACTGCCACTGGAGTCCTTATTCCAACCTCCTGAGCCTGACTATCTGAATTCCTGTCAGCATTCTGTCCCCTGAGCTTCGACCAGAATCACCCATCAGGCTCTGCTTACCATATTTCAGGGATTTCAGCCAGTATCCAAACTTGACAAACTCCTCCCACAACTGAGTTCCAAAGACTTCTAAACAATATGGTCAGATGGAATCCAGCAATAACCTCAGTTTCCTGGAACCAACTTTCTCTTGGGTCAGTTTTCCAGTTGTTGGAACACAGCTCCCCATACTCACACAATTAAAGAGGAGGGATTTAATTTACCTCATGGGTTGGGGGATTCAGCCCAAGGTCAGCTGGCTGTGGGGCAGGAACGTCTTGGCAGAAGTGCATGGGTGGACAAAAGTGCTTTGTTGTGGCAGCTGGGAAGCAAAGCAGGGGAGCAGCTCCAGAATTAAAGAGGCCAGGGACCAGACAGAGCACCCAAGACCACATGAGCTCCATCAACCCTGGAGGTTCCCAAATCAAGTTGACATAATCAAGCTCAACTGTCACAATTACCTGCAGCAAAATTAAGATAATTTGTAATGAAAGTGGTTCAGTTGAGAAAGTGAAAACTCACAGACTGGCTGACCTTATTTTCTACCCATCTATGATGAGGAATTTGTGTCTAGAGAGATCTTAGTACTCAATAACAGAAAGGCAACTAAAGAATTAAAATATGATCAAAGACTTTAAATAGATAATTCTCAAAAAATAGAAATAAAAATAAAATTGGAATAAGCATATGAAAGGATGCTCACCATCATTATTCATTAAGGAAGTGAAAATAGAAGTCACTGGGAATTATAATTAAAAAGTAACTAAAATGATTATGATAAAAGTACAAAAATGCTGCATTGCTAAGGATGTATGGAAATTAAAACCACTGTCTATTGCCATTCAGAATGTACACTGCTGCGTTACTTCAGAAAACAATGTGACAGTACCTCAATACGCTAACACCCACTTACCATATTACTCAGCAATTCCACCCCGGTTATCTACCCAGGAAAAAGGAAGCATATGTCCACACAAAAAAGTTTATACAAATGTTCCTTTCAACTCTATTCACAAGGGTAAAAAGTAGAAACATTTAAAATGTTCATGAGTTATGTTCATTTCGGCAGCACATATGCTAAAATTGGAATGAAAATGTTCATGAATTGAAAATGATTAAACAAACCGTAGTGTATCCATACAATGGAATAGTATTCAACAATAAAAATGAAGTTAAATACATACAATATGAATGAACCATATGCTAAGTTAAAGAAGCTGGTTACGAAAACTCACATTGGATGATTCCATTTATATTAAATGTCCTGAACAAGCAAATTTGTATAGACAAAGAGTAGATTAGTGGTTACATAGGGCCTGGGTGCAGTTTGAGAGAAATAGAAAACAACTGATAGTGAATACTGGATTTATTTTAAATATGATGAGAATCATCCTAAATAAAGTTAGATGATTATGATGATGCTTGTACAATTATTTATACCTACTAAAATTGGCTAATTATAGGCTCAATATGGGGCTAAAATTTATTGAATATAAATTATATAACAATAAATTAATAAAATTAATTACCAATACATGCTAAGTTCTACTCTAGTTATCACTAAGGTATTTTAGAGACATGTGTTTAATTATGGTAGCTTTTTGCAAATTTCATCATCCCCAATAGTGCATAAGAAAAAACAAAACAAAATTTAAAAAATAACTTTAGTGATTCCTTTAAGGTGATGGAGCTAGCACAGCACAGTGGAGGAAGGAAGTGGAATCCAAATATCCCTCGCTCCAAAATACTTTGCATCATAGGGAGTGCCTCTTCAGGGTACATTTATCCTTTGAATTAGTGCATAAAAAGTACTTTTATACCACAACCCCAAGACATATAAAGTATTGTTTCTAACTAGTTATCATTAAAAAAACAAATTTCCCCATTATCTGTGCACCCTTCACCCACTCCAAGTAATGGGGAAAAAATAAGAACCAAGATATACCACGTACAGGTACAAGCACCCAATGATAATATAAATGTATTGTATACCTAAACTGTACCAATGAAAGAATTTAAGGGAAAAAAAACCAAATTTCTTTCTAAAAGTCTTATTATCAGTTCCTTATATGTGGTTGTGTGCCAGGTACAAGGCACACAGACTTATTAATCTGAAGAATCACACTTCCTTGAGTCAGCAGTAGCAATGTGATCACCTAAAGGTGTTACACACACACACACACACACATATTCTCACACACACATAGACACAAACACACACATTTCTGTGCAATGTAGAAAGATCACGCAACAAACATAAATGCAACAATACAGATTAAACAAGTTGCAAATCTCCCTGCACCCCAAATTTTACAGTTAGAGTTCATAATATATTTTCATAATACATTATTGTCATTTGCATAGAAATTGCAAAATATGCAAGAGCAGAACATTGTGCCTGTATTCCCAGCTCCGTGGGTGGTGGAGGCAGCCTGCGCAGCTTACAGAAAGCCAGTTTCAAAATGAAAGAAGGGAAAGTAAAAATGATCATGATGTGATCTGTGTATGTGCCAACACCCCAAGATGAATGTGATTATTATGTGTCAAAACTGACAATGAAAAATAAAGTGAATTAAGAAGTTTCTAAAGTTCAAAGAATGGGCTGGAGATACAGCTCAGTGGTAGAGTGCTTGTCCAGCATGCATGAGCCTGGGATTCCATCCCCATGCTGAAACAAAAGGGTTGGCCCTTACCACAGGAATTTAAAGGACAGTTTCGTAAGTGGCAAACTATTTTTTAGAAAAGGACAAAAGCCTATTTCTTTCGAACTCAATGAGAAATAGGATGTCCTAATTGAGAACAGAATTGACTTTCAGCAAAGAGATAACGGCAGGCCTGCTCTCACCATGCTAGACATTTCTTAGACTATCCTGCAGCAGTGTTAGAAACTATTTCCTTGAGTGGTGCTCGGTGCTAATTAAACTTCATCCAAATCCTGAAATATGTTTCAAACATGCCTCCACAAATGTCCCTGCCTAACCGTTACTCATTGGACAGCCCCATTTTCCCAACCTACTTTCATATTTATACTCTATAGCTTAATCTTAGGGTCTGTTACTTAGTTGTTTGAATACCAGTGAACTTGTTAACCAAGCTTCATGCTAATGTACTCATAAATGAGTCTATTTTGTGCAAAGTGAAGAGTAATTTTATAAACCGATTATCTTAGATTCATAAGACAACAAATATGTTCCACTTTTTACAAACATCTATTGAGCCCTAGAGAAATTATTTGGTATTTACACATGTGTGTCCTAAACAAATTGTATACCTAAAATGTACCAATAAAAGAATTTAAGAAAAAAGAAAAACACCTATTGAACTGCCTCCAGCATCTAGGAGCAGAGCTGCCCCCAGTGCAGAGGAGGGTACATTTATATGTTTGATACTTGATAACCTGGGAGTTGTGGTATAAAAGTCCTTTACATGCACCAATTCAAAGGATAAATGTACTCTGATTTTTACCTCCAGCCTTCAGGGGCAGAGAATATATACATTTTTGATTTACACAAATTTTAAAACCAAATGTGTTGTAAACATGGATATGCTAACAGAATCCTAGTAGAGTAAAAATCCAACTTCCTTTCAGTAGAGCATGAATTTGCTTTATTCTTTTTAGATATGACTTTTTAAAAATCTTGTATGATAGCATCACAAGATTTCCCAGACATAGCACAGAAAAAATATAATTTGATGGGAGTAGGGCTGTATATCTTCCAGACTTGAACAGGAAGAGTTCCACTTGCATAATTATTTAGAAAAGCATTTAGAGTAACAGAAGACTGGCATTATTGTACTTGAGCCCCCTTGCATGATGGTGAGAAACGGGATAGGGAATCATTCTGCAGTAGGTTTCTCTCAGTATTTCCCTGGCCGTGTCTCTAGCTGTGAACCTTCAATGGTACATAGTCACTTTTTCTCACCTTAGATGGAAAACAGTGCATAGCAGGAGCTGGAGTTGGGGAAATGCCCTCAGGTGAGACAGGGCTCTACAAAGTCATTTTCACTGAAAAGTAGGCATTTGTTTTGAAGAATACCTTGAACATATTTCTAAGAGATTATTCCCTCCCTCCACCAGAGGCATAGGGTATTTTTTCTTCTCTCCTTATCTGGAAAGTCTGGTAGGTTTTCTAAAGATGAGCTCTGAAAGTATGAGAATTTTACTAAGACTGCAGACCCTGGGAAATTATGGGGCTTGTTCTACTTTCAACAATTGATCAAAATTACCACATAGTCTGCCCTCCCGGTTTATGCCTCTAGTGGCTTTTGCCATGGTATGCAATGAGTTTTAGGTGTGAGTCTCTCTATTCACCTTTTTCTGTGGATTTTAGAGGAGCAGTTTGGCCTATGAACTCAATTTTCCAATGGGCCTAAGAAAATTCAGATTTTCAGTTTCTTAAGTGTTTTAATTTTCTTTCCTTATAGTAAGGGCAAGACTGTGGCTCTCCAAGTTTCACATGACCTAAACAAAATCAAATGACCTATGATACAATTTAAAAATTTATTAGGGTAAAATTTGCATAGCATAGTATCTTCCAGTTCTGTCCACAGGTAAGCGCCAAGTTCAGTGGTATTAAGTATATTTGTATTTTGATGAAGCCATCACACATTTGTGTAACTCTTTTCCTCTTATGAAACTGAAGCTCTGCACTCACTCAACAATGACTCCTCCCTGTAGCTCCTGGCCACCACTAGTTTATTTTTGATCTGTATTATTTTGACCTCCTAATAACCTCATGCAATGCTTGTCCTTCTATGAATTAGATTATGTCATTTGAAAAAGGTCTGAATGGCTCAGCTGTGTCAATGCCGGAATTTTCTTCTTCTATAAGATAGAACAATATTGCACTGTGTATAGAGATCATATTTTGCACCTATTTGTGCATGTTTGAGTTGATTCTACACTTTAGTTCTTGTGAATAATGTTGCTATGGATGTGGGTGTACAAATATTCTCTAGACTCAACTTTGAATTCTTTGGGGTAAATGTTTTTAAAGAATAGATTTAGTGCTTTCCATAGGGGTTGTAAAATTGTCCATTACCACCAATAGTGCACAAGAGTCCTCACCAATACCTGTTATTTTCTATTTTTATTTTTTTAGCAATTTTCCCATTGTGTGTGAGATGATATTTCAAAGTGATTTATTTGTATTTCCTGAATAATTAATTACAATTGAGCATTCTTTTAATGTGTTTACTGGCCATTCATATAACTTCTTTGGAGAAATGTTTACTCAAATTATTTGCCTGTTGTTTTTAGTTAAGTTTTAGACTTTATCCATATATTAATTTACCAGATATAGGACTTGCAAATATTTTATCCCAATTTGTAGATGTCTTTTACTCTATTAGGGTGTGGTTTGATTCCCCAAGACACTAATTTTAATGAAGCCAACTTTGTCTCTTTTTTATTGTTGTTTGTGCCTTTGGTGCCATTTGTGAGAAATAATTTCCAAATCCAATGTTTTAAAGATTTAGCCTTGTACTTCCTTCTAATAGGTTTATAGATTTAAGATTTATAGTTAGACCTCTGACATATTTTGAGTTAATTTTCATACACAGTGTTACATACACGGCTCTAACTTCACGTCTCTGCCCCTCACTGAGAGCCATACTCCTGACCCTGCCGGACAGTCACAGCTCCCCTGTTGAAGGTCACTGGACATAGGTGCAGGCTCATTTCTAGACTCTATGCTATTCCACTCATCTCTTCATTTTTATGGTAGTTTCACAGTGTTTTCAGTTCTGTAGCTGTGATTTAATCGCGACATAAAATCAGGAATCAATAATTTAACAAGCAAAAGACCGGGACTGGATGCTGTATTAGTGACTATGACCACATGTTTTTGAAAGCTAGAAGTTTAAATTCTTCAACTTCATTCTTTTATAAAGTTACGTTGGTATTGGTAGGAATTGCATTAAAACTGCAGGTTGCTTTTTGTAGCACTGACAATATTAAATCTTAATGATGTTGAAAATATTAAATCTCTTTAATCATACATAGAACATTTTGTGGACTAGGTCGCCTATTAGGACAAAAGACAATAATTTAAGAAAACTTAAATCATAACAAGTATCTTTTCAGACCAAAAAGATAAAATAGAAATCAGTTACTGAGAGAAAATTGGAAAAGTAATAAATATTTGGAAATTAACACACTCCTAAGTATCTAGTGATTAAAAAAATAAATCACAAAAGAAAAAAATATCCTGATACAAGTAAAAGAGAAAGTACAACATGCCAAAACATACTACAAAACAAATGTGGTACTGAAAGAGATCTATAAATGTCTGTGTAAAGTAAGAGGAAAGGTTTCAAATAAAGTACTAAACTTTTCTGGCAGGGACCAGAAAGAGAAGAGCCAACGAACCCAGTGTTGCCAAAGAGAAGCAAATAATAAATACTAGAGCAGATATAAATGAACTACAGACAAAGAATAAAGTAGAAAAAATAAATGATACTAACAGATGGTTTTATGAAAGGTCAATAAAAGTGAAAAAAAATTCAACTAGACAGAAAAAAGAGAGAAAGCTAATAATAGGGTTAGAAATGAACAAAGTGATACTATAGTTAATAGTGAAGAAATATAAAGGATCATAGGAGAATACTATGAACAACACACAAGAACTTGTATATCCTAGAAATAAAGGATAAATTTCTAATTAAAAACAATGTATCAAGGTTCTATCATGAAGAAATAGAAAATCTGCAAACATGAATAATGAGTCCAGATACAAAATCAGTAATCAACAACCTCGTTACAAACAAAAGCCAAGGACAAGACTTCGTTAGTGATTTCTACCAAGTATTTAGAGACCAATTGACGGATTTTTCTCAGTCACATAAAATTGTACATATTGAATATGTGCAATTATTTGACTATCAATTAAACATTGATAAGTTTTTTTGACAAAATGAAAATGTTAAAGTCAAGTAAGATTTTTCTCAAAATCATATAAAACATATAGTGGAACCTCCTAAAGTCATTTATAAGCCACATAAGGCAATATAGGAAAAATGATATAAGAACAGAAAATAGGAAATAAAAAATAAGATGGATAGAGTAAATTCAAATACTAGTATTCACAATGAATATGAATCATCTAATGTTATTTATTAAAAGAGTTTCTCAGAATTGTTAGTAAAAACCTTTTCATATACTCTTTATAAAAGGCACACTTTAAAATGACCGTATAGTTATTAACATAGTAAGCACAAAAATAGATTCTAATATAAAAGGTTAGTGCAACAATGCCAATAAAATAAACATTTTATTGCAAATACAGTTAAAGACAGAGGGCTATTTCATATTACTAAAAAGGAAACCTGACTAAGAAAATATGGCATGAACTGTTATGCATCTAATACCCTGGTTTCTACCTACAGATGCCTTATGTAACAGCAAGAGGAATTCATAAATACATAGGCAACACATAATAATTTTTGGAAGATTTTAATAATTATTTCAGAAATAACTTAAGACAGAATACAAAAGATTTAAAAGCAGAGATTCTTCTGCCACGTAGGACATGTTTTCAAAAACACCACACTGAGTTACAAAATAAAACTTTCTTACACTGCTATGCAGAAGCCCTGCAACGCCCTCTAATAGCATCCACACCTAACGACAGTGCTCTGCAGTCCCTTAGGAAGTGGGGCACACGGGGTGGGTAGGAAGAAAAATACAGGGCAGGAACCTGGGAACCACATGAAGGAACCTCGAATGCTGCCCTGTAACGATGTGAGCAGCACCATAGATAATGTGGTGCTGAATCGTAAGCCAAGACTGCAAGCGAATATCCACGAGTTCATACTGTTATGAATAATTTCATAAATATACATGAGAAAAAGAAAAGTCTCTTGTACAGAAAAAGCCCAACTAATTCCAAGCAAGGGAGTATTCCAGGCACTGCCTACCTCTCGTACTGAATGGCTCCCTTCAGAGGCCGCACTCTGGAAAGGAACTGCATCACCCCTCGGTCTGAAAACCCGGCCTAAGCTGCCTGACCAGGCTCCTCGCTGTCGGAGACAGGTGGCATAGACCGCATGTTCCCTCGCTGTGACATGACAGGAACGGCACTTCTTCTCTGTAGTCTTCCTCTCCAAACACCGACCTGCCCAGTGTACACCTGAAAACTGGATTTGGTCAGAGTTAAGCCAGAGGACTTCTATGACCGGCCTCACCAGGACTCTGTAATTGCTGAGGTCATCAAAAGCAGTAAAAGTCTGAGAAGCTGTCATAGTCTAGAGGAGCACCGTGGTGGAGACGTTCCTGTATATCTGTGGTGAGATCACGGAAGAGAAAAAAACAGATAAAAATCTGAAGAACCTTGAATGAAGTACATGTTCGAGTTGCTGATAATGCACCCCATTGTTTCACGCATTGTGATAAACATATTCCACTACTGAGTGTTTGCAACTCGGAAACTGGGTAGGGGTATGCCAGAACTCCCTGTTCTGTCTTTGGAACTTTTGTGTCAATCTAAAACTGTTCTAAAATAAAAGACAGTGACAGACAAAGAGAATTTGTAACTCATTGTTGAAACTTTCATAGTGGCTGAGTTAAAATCATGGTCAGCTGATTCTAGCATGTTACGCATGTGTTGTTGGTGAGAATTCATTGTTTTCTATTATCTCACTTGATTTTCTTGATGTTGATATGACACATGCTTTTTGACTGTATCCTGGATATTTCATCTTTTCTATTAGGAGAAATTAGTTCCTTATTACCTTTATAAAATTTGAGCAAAAATTCTCCCAGGTTTGGGTTGGTAAAGTGATCTTAGACCACGTTGGTGAATTGCAATTTAATTGCAACTTAACCTTCAGACATTTGCAGCATTCCTTCAGCCTGCTGGTTTATGAGGTGCTCTGGGGGCCCTTATCGGACTCTGCTGGTGTTTGGGGGTGCTTGAGGGGGCCACAAGGTGTCTCTGCGTGAGCAGAAACTCAGACCTGGAGGATGAAGATGTTTCCTACACCAGGCTGTGTCACAGAGCCTCCTACCCAGCACCCTTGTATCTGCCCCTGGGAGAGGAGATTTGCAGGCACACTGGGTCAAAGGAGCTCCTCAACTGGATGTTTATTGTGCACCATCTTCCCAGGTGTGGCCCCAAACCACCCTGTTGTCTCTGGGGGAAAGAAAATCTCTAATGCTAACAGAGAGGTTTGGGTAAGATCATAAACATGAACCCAGTGAGGTTTTCATCTTGATTAGTAGTTTTAGATGTGTTCTGCCTTCTAGTCATGCCATGAGTGTGTTTGAGTGTGAGTGGTGTGTGTGTGTGTGTGTGTGTGCGCGTGTATTGTTTTAATGGTGCTCACAGTCCAGTGCTGTTTTGGCAGATATAGGAATAGACTCTATGGCGGTCACCTTATACTCAGCCACTGCTGTCCTCAGATGCTTGGAAGCCCTTCTTTCTCCATCCTAACCCTCAGCCCAAGAAAACAGGTAGGCATGGTGCCATTGAGCTAAATCCTCTGCAGATTTGTATGTTTTTAATGCTTAACATATTATGAAAGCCTAGATTGTTAAATAGCATGAATTCTCTGTTCTGATATGATGAAAAATACTGCTCAGAAGTGTGTCCTGTCAACTTAAAAAGCAAGAACTTTTGTAGCAAGGCCATGTTCAACAGTCTTTTAAAATTATTATGATTCTGACTCTTTCAATTTAAAAAAAAATTTTAATAGTACATTTTAAATTTTTCTTAGTACATAATGATTATATTCATTCTAGGAAATTGGTACATGTACATAACTCATCTCAATTCTCCCCTTCCATCTATTCCCCTTTTATTTTGCCAGTATCAGAACCATTTATTTATGTCATTATAAAGTTATCATATATACATATATATAATATATATGTATATATTATATGTATATATACACACACAACCAGAATAGGCCAAGAAACATATAAAATATATAGAACAATTATACTAAATCAAGGTGGACTTTGAGATACATTCTCCATGTTGGATTACTGTAACTTTTTTCTCTCTCTCTTTTTTCCTATTATTTGTCTTTTATTTTGCACTTTATTTGGATGAGTTTTTCATACAAGTGATACCATGCAATAGTTAAAATTGTGTTTGTTTTACTTTACTTAAAACTTGAATTTTTAAATAATTAGTTCAATAATCACCAAAAATAAAGATCAATGGTTAATCCAACACATTAATAGGTGTGTTAGTGTTTTCAAAAGACTTCCGTAAGTCTGGAGATGCAGCTGTGAGGAAGTGCTTGTCTGTAACACAGGAGAACGTGGGTCTGATCCCCCACTCAAAATTACTCAGTCAATCAGTAACACTTTTCTACAGACCAGAAAAAAAATTTCTTTTTGCTACATATCATTTCCCTCGGGAAAATTGAATCCAGCTATCTTCTGTTGTTCTTGCTTTAGTTTACATTATATAAGTAAAAAAAAGCCAACACACAAAGTGAAACTCTTCAACCCAAATACAGTGCCCTGAGAGCAAAGATTCTTAGATTCTTTACGGGTGTACGTATGGGGATGCACTGCATCTCTTTGAGAACAAAGCAGGAGACTGCTGTGGGTCTCTATCCTCCCAGAGATGAGCTAACGCAAATCCATCCTAGGTGTGGGTGGCGTGGGGCAGGTCCTCAGATCATCCTGCAGGAGAGTAAGGACACGCCACTGACCCCAGAGCTTCGTCAGAGGTTCTGAGCTTGAGGTAAAGGACCCTAGAGTCAGGATGCATCATTTACAACACGCCTCTCATGGCTCTTGTCAAGTTACAGCTGATCAGAGGAAAATCGGCATAGTTTAAGGCCATGGTGACCTAAGGGCTTCTTTTGGAGAGCAGAGTTTAAATGCTCCACAGTAGGAGTCTCTGAGTATGACTGACTGCTTGGAAACACGTTTTATAGAATGCCACTACCTTTAAACCCTGCTGGCAGGTTCAGTATATCTCATATAATTATTTAGTATTTGTGGAGAGAAATAAATGTCTTTTATAATGTCTGGAATATTTCAGTTCAGTTTTATCCTCTTACATGAAGTTAATAAAGACATATGGACACAATATTTGTTAAAATGTTAGCCTCAACAGGATGTATACTGGAATAAATATAATCATCTCACTGTATATTGTTATGTTTCTTACAAATTAAAAAGAACTTTGCTCATCAAAGAATAAAAAGAGACTAATGTGGAAGGTGCTTAATGAAAAATCAGAAGACAGGGCAATCATTCCCAGTGACCTTCACAAACAAGGGGACCTTCCTTCATTAAAATTTGAAATGACTAAGCAAGAGTAGCAGCACTGGAAAGCAAAGTCATACTTAATTCTGAACATCAATGAAGGCTTCCAGTACACATAGTAGAAACAAAATGTGCATTTTTTAAATGTTGGAAGTGAAAATAAATATCTGGAAACAGTTATTATACAAAACAGGAACCACACTAGTAGCAATCCTGAAGAGAAAGTTAGCTACTAGAATTTAGAAAGGGAGATTCCCCACGGGTCATGAGGATGACGGTGAAGAGATGGTGAGCCCTGGGAGTTGGAAAATACAACAAACAGATGGAAAACCTTCAGTTCTCCCTGAAAAGAATTTTGGGAGGAAGAACAGTAGATAACTGGGGAAAGGAAATATGCAAATACAGTGCTTAAATTTTTTTAAGAATTGAAGAAAAATTTAAATATTCATACTGAAAAGACTATCCCAAGATGGGCAAGTTTTAAACCAGAGCAGAACAAATTCTCATCTAGACAAATGAAGACCTGCAATGTGTATATAGAGATCCAGCCAAGTTGTCTCCTCTTCTATCCTCTTCATCCCATTGCTTTCTCTACAAACTTTAATCATTCCTGTCTGTATGCTTAACATAATGTGATTTTTCTCTTTCTTTCTTAGCATACCTGGGACCTTTACTTTCACTTTTTGAAGTCTTTTCTAACTTACATTGTAGAAGAAATATTTGCCTGGTTTTCAGAGAGTAAGGATTTCTCATATTTCTGAAATCACCTCAGTGTATATATTTTATGTATTTTCTTGCATTGTTATGTTATACAAAGAAACACTATTAATTTAAATTAATCCATGATTTTTCTGTGGTAGCATCTGCTATTTATATTAATAAATATTTTTCTGAGTAAAGGAGAAAATAAATGAACCAGATAAAAGTCTTCAATTATTCTTCAACATCAAAAAGACCCTTATTTAAGTCTTTGCTCCCTGGAAAGCATGAAATTAATATCCAGGGATAAAACACAATTGTTCAAATTTGTATTATTTTTAATGTTGTATAAAACCAAGATGCTTTCAAGAAACAGTAAGAATATTTGCATCAAAAAGAAAGCAAATGACTGAATTTTGACTTTCAGACATAATGGATGTATAAAGAATACAATTTTCAACTCAAACTAGTGAACTAGGGAATACTCCTCGACGAGCAGATTGAGCCATCAGATGCTTATTAGATTATGTCTCTGCTGCACTGACTGCTGTGAATCTCTCAGGTGAATATCTTGGGAGAGGAAAAGATGGTAAATAATATAGCTAACAGAAAACTTAATTTAAGATCTCCGACTTTCTCATGACCCAGGAAATGTTCAGATAACATTGCCATTATCTTAAGTAATCTTTTTAATGGCTGCGTGTGTAGGAAATACTCTATTACTATTGCTTCTGAAAAGCAGTTCTGCTTACAGTTGGTATTTTTAAATGTAAATGCTGCTTCTGTAATAAAACCCCCTTCCAAAGTTTGACAATAAGTGAGGGTGAGCAATGGTCGCCATGGAACTACGCTAGAATCAGTGTCCTTTCTGAAACACCAGGGCACCTAGCTCTGCTTTGTGATCTAAGTATTGCCTGTGGGGAAGAGCACAGGGCTGCATCAGAGGGTCTGGATTGCAGTGCAGGCTCTGCCTCCACCTGGTGCTGTGACCTTGCGCATCTCTTGCTAATCTCGCGGGCTTCATGTATTTGATTGGAAAACAAATGCATTAAATTATGTTACCACTGAAAAGCAGTCTCGTCCAGCTCTGAACTTTGTGAACCTGAACACAATGGTTAGGGTGGGGATACGGCTCCATGCTGGAGCACTGGCCCAGCGTGTGTGATGTCAAGGTCAATCTTCAGTGTTGCTAAAACCAAAATGAAACATTTGTTAAAATGTAAAATCCAATGGATGCAAAAATATAGCTTGAATTGATAGACTACTAATATCACTTCATAAATAAGTAAATATTAAATTTTCAATGCATGACTTTTGGATTTGCTACATTTTATCCTTATTTACACACCTTGCAAACCTATTTGACATATAAATTTTCCCTGAAACATTCAAAAATGGGCACTTTATAGACAATATGAATAACCAAGATATCCAGATTCTGTTTCTCTAATATTTTCAAATATTTTTAATCTCTGATATGCAGTTTTACTGATTCAAAGAAAACACAGTGCAAATAATCATCCAATGAAATCTTTCTATGGAAAATAACTGAATCATGGTTATTGGAAATACTGTTCAGAATCCCTAATCCAAACATGGGAAATCCAAAGTGCTCCAAAATCTGAGGCTTTTTGGCACCAACCTGAGGCCATGGATACCACGAATACACTTCTACACCTGACCTGATGTGAGGGATCTGTCATGATCTGGAGACAGTGAGAACACTACATGAGACTACTTCAGGCGATATATATTTAAGGTGTACACGATCCACAAATGAAGTTCATGCTTAGACTTAGGCTCTATCACCAGTGTGACTCATTATTTTGATGCAAGTATTCCAAAATCTAAAGAAAATTGACATCCAAAATCACTTTTAGTCCCAAGTATTTCACACTGTGTGTGTCTGTGTGTCTGTGTGTGTGTGTGTTTCCCCACAGGGGATCAAAGTTAGGACCTCGCACTTGTGAGGCAGATAGCGGCACCACTGAGCTAAATCCCCAGCTCCCAAACACTGTTATGAAAATACAACAGAAATATCATGTCAGAAAAACGAAGGATCCAAGTAGCAGCATAACTAAAGAGGAAAAAACAAGACTGTGTCTGTTGCAATATGGCAAATTTATGATCAGAAATAAGCTCCAATTATAGAAGCCAAGGGAAAAAGCAAGCTAATGTAGGATGTGTAATGTTTCCAGTTATCAGATGTGATGATTAATTTTGTGTGCCAACTTGACTGACCTAAGAATTCCCAGATATTTGGCAAAACATCATTTCTAATTGTGTCGGTGAGGGTGCTGTTGGACTAGATTAACAGGTGAGCTGGGACATTGAGAAAAGTAGCCTGTCATCACCAACATGTGTGGAACTCAGCCACTCCTTTGAAAGCTTCAATAAAGGAAAAGGCTGAGTGAGAATGGGTTTTTCCTTCCTGCTTCACTATCTGGGAGTGAGGTTCACTGATTTCCCCCATCACTAGGACCAGATCTACAGCATCAACTCTCCTTGGCCTGGGACCTTCACTGTCTCCATTCTTGTGAGTCAATCCCTTATAATTGTGAGTCAATCCCATTTAATAGATATCATAAATATATATGATATATAACATATATATAAGATAGATAGATGATAGATAGATGGAATTGTGAAACAATAACCCCACGTCTCACTTTGAGCAGTAAGCTGGTAACCTTAGGGAAGAGCAAATGAAGGGAAGAATTTTTTCTTATCCAACACAAAGATCTGATCCATCAGAGAGAAACCCTGTAACTTTCAGGTCTTACTGTAATTTCATTGACTAAGGAAGATTAAACTCATAGTAAGAGACTAAAAATCAAACGTTGCATTAGACTCGGTGGAATTTTGTTTCAGGATGCCATTTGTTCCCTTAGCTCATTTTCTACCCTAAAAGTCATTTAATACCCCTCTAACGTCCCCTGCAGACCCCATCCCTCTCTCCCCTATAATGATATTTAAGTCTCAACTATCTGGCCCTGCTTTGAGTTTCAGACCGTGTGTGGATCACACTTTTGCACATTAATAAATGTGCATGCTTTTTCTCATGCTAATCCACCTAGTGTCATTTTGTGTCAACAGACTCGATTACTAAGGCTTCCAAAGGAAAGGTTACATTTCTAATGTGCATGGACACACGCACCTGGGCACACTCACTGTTGGCTCTTTTTCTCTAGAGACCTTTACTATTATACCATAAAACTGATGGACTGGCCATCTCTGTCTATGTGACAACATATGTGTGTGAGTCACTCCCTTCATCCTCACAGAGACCAGCACAGCTGGGAGACAGGTGTACCATGGACTGTTCCATTGATGCATTGTAATTTTATGATATTTCACACACAAATATTCCAACACTTTATGATTTTTTTCATATTTAGTTGTTTGAGAATCCAAATAAGGTGTTTGAACACACTGGGTGTAAACGTGACAATTTTCTAAGCAACAATACCTCAGTATTGAAATAGAGGTTTGATAGTGGAATGATTTTTCTCCTGATATTGTACCTAAACAACCTTTATTTGCAATTCAACTCTCAATTCCCTACCTCTTGACTGTTCTTTTCTATACTGCCTGGAAACAAAAAGAAATTAAGTCTGAGGAAGACAAGAGACAAAAAGGGAAATTATATTTTCCATTCACTACTGACAAGATGAATAACCTTAATACTTACCCCTGAAAAAATGTCAATATTTCATTTCTCTCAAATTTATTTTTAAATTGTTATGAATAATTTTCCTTTTCATCATATAATTATCCAGTAATAAATATATTTATGTGACTATTTTCCACTAACAAAGAATGTTTAATATTTATAGTTTTATAACTAGGTTTGAATCATTCTTTTCTCCACTTTAATTCTACTAATTTCAGAGATATTTCCTTGGTAAGTGGAGTTTCTAATCAGTTTCATGGAGTTTATGTTGATACCATATGTTTCTTTCTTTAAAAAAAGTGGAACATATTTTATTGAAAGAGAACTTGTTGCAGAAGAATTTAAGAAACTACTTCTAGCAACATGTAAAGTCCTTTCTCACCAATGACACCAAGCTGTGGAGCACTGATGAGGTTTTCCTATCTGCGCAACACACACAAACATGTTTTCCCTGTGTGACTGGAAAGCATGATAAATATAATGTTTATCTACCAGTAATTGTCACTTGGAAAAGTAAACTTATTACCTTATTTGGATGAATACATTGTCCAGAATTCTTCAGTAAGAAGATTTGGATTACTTCTGCCCATTAAAACTGTGAGCTAGCAGACACCCTCAGGAAGTGAGGAATAGGACTTTAAAGAAACAGTTTGTTATAAAGAAGTCTAGTTTGAGTCCCTTTTAAAAAAAGTCTGCATAGGTATTTGCCATGGAATAAGTATTTAAGTAGCAAAATGAATGTTGCGATATTTTTAATTATATAGCAGTGATAAATCACAGACATTTGTGAGTTCTTGGCTCTTAGAGGGTCATGCCTTTTTCATATTTCATTATAGAAAAATGTGCACTCTATAATTTATGTAAAGTTAAAATTTTAAATTTAAAGAACACATTTTATATTTTTAAAATATGAACTTTAGAAAATAATGGCATCAAGTCACTGAATTATTAGTAATAGATTTGTTGGCTCCAGAACTCGTTCTGATGTCAGAGGCATCATATCAATTAATAACTAAAATGTGACTTGAAGAGCCTTAAGGATGTCACCTTCTTTTCCAAAAATTGTTTTTAATCTGTTCTAATTCTTAGACCAAAATAATGGACATATATTATGTGGCCAATGAACAGTTCAAAAACATCACATACAGTTTTAAAAATCACTGATCAGCATGATCTTGGAAAGCAAAGATATCATTAGCCTTCCAGTTCAGTAAAATGGGTCTTCTCTTCAAATCTAAAATGGGAAAATAAGAACTGCTATATTGTTTCCAGGGTTATTACCACCCTCACATGCATCACACCCTATGCATTTTAGAATTTAGGGCTTTTTAATTTAATCACGTTGCTCTGTGTGTCTGCACTGTACACACACCTCCACCCCTTGGTGAGACCCCAGCAGTGTCACTGCAGTGTGGGAGTTGGGCAGGGCCCCAGAGCCAGGGCAGGGCCACTGTGTGCCATGAGCTCAGGACAGCAACTCCCTGTGGTTGTCTATGATTCTCTTACAGCTATATGAGCTCTCCTAAAATAAAGCAGGAATTTCAAAAGAAGGAAAGACAAATTTCCCCAACCTAAGCAATTCCCCTTTAGACTTCTCCCTCCCTACAGCTGTTGTTCTTTTTTGGTACCAGGGATCAAACTCAGGACCTTGCGTTTGAAAGGCAGGTGGCAGAACCATGGAGCTAAATCCCTGGCCATTCTTTGTTCTATTAAAATTAAGAAACTTTGTCCCTGTAAGTAAGGTTTCACAACCCCTCATTCTCATAAGATCCTGCTTTTACCTGACCAAGGCCACCAAGATCTGCTTACAAAACTGTCACAGCTTGACTGACTGCCTTTGTCCTGCCTCTGTCCACAAGCTTTGCAACTTAGGTAGGCCAAGCTCCGTCCACCACATGTATAAAACTAGAGCTTTTCCTTTGTTCTGGGCTCAGCCTTTGGACACAAGTCCACTGAGCTGGTGAGCACCTAAATAAATCCTCCTGTTTCATGTGTTGGTCTCTCTGATCTCTTAAATTCTGCAACAAAAGTAATTATTTTGAATTCTTTGACAGGTATATTATCTCTAGTGTGTGTGTGGGGGGGTACTGGGGACTGAACCTAGGGACTTTGCACTGAACTACATTCTACTAAAACCCAAGTTGCCAAGGCTCTGCTCAAACTTGTGATCCTCCTGCCTCAGTCTAACAGAGCACTGGAAATACAAATATGTGCCATTGCACTGACTCTCCATTTTGTGAATACACTGTGTCAAAAATTAGCTCATTAGCCTTGACTCCTTCACAGAATAAAAGGCGATCAGGAGGACCTCAGCTGTGTCCATGCCAAGGGCTCCAACACCCTTGCAGCTGTGCATACTGGTGGACTTGTCTGTGGAGGACCCGGCAGGACCCCTCCAAAGTGTATGTCTCTTCCTTTACCAAAGTCCAGACATTCAAGGGAGGCAGTGAGAAAAACAAAAAGATCAATAGGGCAGCTAGAAAAAATTTAACAAAATATCAGTATTAAGCCCTTTCCTAGCAAAAATTACCTTCCAGATGAATGGATTAAATTTATCAATCAAACACAGACAGTGGCTGAATGGATTAAGAAAATAAAGCAAAACAAAAGCGACATAACTATATGCTGCCTACCAGAGACTCACTCTACTTTTTCTTCCTAATCAGAAACGTCTCTATTTTTGTTTCCTACTGCCCAGTTAGAATGCATTTAGTAGAAGAAGTTCTTCCCTAGCCCAGAATGAAAACTAGGCAATCCTATGACTTTTCTAATAATCTTAATTAATATAATTTTCTACATTGACTTTTAAGTTGCAAATTGCACTTCACTTTTAAGGACACCAATTGACTGAAAGTAAAGGAATCGGGAAAGCTTCTCTATGCAAATAGAAACCAAGAGAAACCAGGGGAATCATGCTTACATCAAAAAATTAGCCTTTAAATTAAAAACAGTAAAAAGAATTAACACAAGTTATTTTATAATGATAAAGAAGTCACTGCAACAAGACGATATAACAAATGCAAATATGTATGCACCCAGCACAAGAGTACCTAAATATAAGAAAAAAATATTACTAGATGTGAAGGGAGAAATAGAGTATAATAAAATAGAAGGAAACTTCAATATCTAGGCTCATCAGTAGATAAATCATCCAGACAGATGTCAGCACAAAGATGCGAAACCTGAGCTACACTTTAAATAAAATGGACCTAACAGGCAGGAACAGAATACTCGATTCACAGCAGTAAAATATACATTTTCTCAAGTACACAGAGAATATTCTGCAGGATTGATTATATATTAGGTCACAGAACAAATCTTAACAAATTTAAAAAGACTTAACTCATGCAAAGCATCTTTTCCAGCTTAAACAATATGAAGCTAGCACACTGTCCTCTATCAGAGGATGGATTTCAGAAAATTAATAGATATGTAGAAATGAAACAGTGCACACATGAACACCTAGTGGATCAAAAAGGAAATCAGAAGAAAAATTTTAAAGAATTCAATCAAATGAGAATTGAAATGCAAAAAAACAAAATATGTGAGGTGCAGCAAAAGCAATTCTAAGAGGGAAGCTTATAGTAGTGAAAGCTTTTTTTTTTTAAAAAGAAAGATCTTAGGCAAACAGCATAGCATTAAATCTCAAGAAATAAGCAAAAGAACAAGCTTTGCCCAAAGCTAGAAAGAAAATAGAAATTATCAAAACAATAGAAAAAAAATAAAACCAAGAGTTGGCTTTTTAAACTGCTTTTAAAAATTAACTGACATTAAAAGAGTCAAATAAGAAATGAAAGAGGAGACACTGGAACAGATACCACATAAATACAAAGGATCCTTGGAGGAAGTGGATAAATTCCTAGACACTTCCCCCTGCCATGTGAAAGAGAAGATGGTACCAGGGAAATGGAAATGGTGCAACAAAGAATGAGGAGATGGAATCAGGAATATAAGGGAGCTTTCATTGAAGGAAACCCCAAGGTCTAATGGCTTCCTTGTTGAATTCTACCAAACACTCAAATGCAAATCAAAGTCAATGTTTTTCAAACATTCCAAAAATTGCGGAGAACACTTCCAAACCTATTTTACAAGGCTAAGATTACCCTGATATTAAAAACCAGACCAGGCCACGACAAGAAAAGAAAATTATAGGCCAATATTCCTGATTAACATAGATTAAATATCTTCAACAAAATACAATCAAAGCACATTCAAGTATACACAAAAAATTATCATACATCATTATTAAGTGGAATTAGTCTTTGGGATACAAAGATAGTTCAATCTACACAAATCGATAAGTTTAATACATCACATTAACTCCATAAAGGATAAAAATAGTACGTTATATTAAAGCTGCAAGATGTGCATTCTACAAAATTCAACAACCTTGCATAAAGATAATGTAGGTGCTGGATTAAGCTCACTGTCTGACAGCAGATTAAAGGATAAAGAAAATATATAAAAATACACAAGGCGATGTTATACAGCTCTGAGACGGAAGAGTCCCTGCTACTTGTGACAAGAATAAACCCAGAGGACACTGTGCTGTGTCAGGTAAACAACCAGAAGCAGAGAGACAGCCCAGTGGGATCCCATATTGGTGAGAAATCCAAAAGGCCAAACTCAGAAGCAAAGAGATGTTGGTCAATAGGTGCAAATTTGCAGTTATGAGATGAATAATTTCTGGAGAACTAAACTGTGGTGACTACAGAGAATAACATATTGTACATTTGAGATTTGCTAAGATATTGGACCTTAAGTATTCTCAACACACACTACAGGGAGAGCTATGTAATGTGATGTGCAGGCTGATTAGCTTGATTGATTTGGTTTTCATCTTAAAATGTATATGTATATCCAAACATGAAGTTATATGGCTTAAATGTAAATAATTTTATCAATTACACTTCAAAAATTGGAAGAAAGAGAGGGACACTAGAAGAAAAGGAAGAAGAGAAAATCTTAGAAAGATGAAAAATCTGATACTAAATTCTCAGCATTAACTAACTTTTAATATTTTAATTATGGATATAAAAGCTTTGGGAATAGTTGTTCTGAGAGTTATAGTAGCAGTAGCAGTACTAATAATGATGATTAATTTAACATAGGTGTTTGAGAATGTTGAAAACCTTAGCTACATTTTCTATAACAGAATATTACTGAAGAGAAAACTACCTGTCAGCAATGTTACCAATGAATTGATCATATCTATTCACTTACTCTCTAAATATAAATTATCACTATTTCTTCTTCTTCTTATCTAAAATAGATTTCAGAAATCATTTTCTGGTAGGATTATGAGTCTCATATTAGTATTTTACTTGCAAATCAAAGTATATTAATCTAAATTACTGTGATTGTAAGACCACACAGAATGTGTCATGTCTTCACGAACAATTCAAGAAATTCAATTAACCTCTCTGTTCTTGTTCTCTCTCCCTCCCTCGTCTTTCTGTCAGCTCACCCTTCTCTGTGTGTGATTTCATGCCTCTCTGTATCTCTTCCTCTCAACTAGGAAATAAAAGTTGAAGACTAGAATGATATTTAAGGCCTTTTCTAACATTTATATTCTGTTTATGCCTACTTCAGTTTTTAAAAATAAAAACATCAGTGTAGATACCCTAATATACATAATTGCAACATTTAATTGCCAGTCTTGTGATGAAGGTAATAATGAGACCCTCCTAGAAAGTATATTTTTATGGATTTTAGAGATTTCTAACAATTTCAAAGATGGATTTTACCAGATAATTTGTTTCTTACCAGTATATTCAACAGTTTCATTTTAATGTTTGAAACAGGAAGTTACACCAGGAAATGTGTGGCTCTGGGTCAGACTTCACCCAAGCAACCTGAGAGGACTTTAAGAAAACTCCAGACTTTTTTCTCCTCTCACCACCTTCTATGTTTTGTTCAGCCTCTTGAGCGTTGCAGCCCTCAAGAACCAATCTTTCTTAGCAGCAAGCTGCATGAGTGATAATCTAGCCAAGCAGCATCGCCTACCTGAAGGGTGTCGGTGGAAATCACATGATTTGTAAGAAGGAAGTTGTCACTTTGGGCATCATATTCCATGGTGAACCTGGCCCAGGATATCTTCACACGAGCAGCTTCCCTCATACCAAGCACAAATTCTCCGCTCAAACGGGGAGAGCTCATTCAGGTGCAGTGCACAAGGGCAACTTATACTTTAATTAGAGTTCTTAAAAGGTCTTGGAGGAGAAAATGCTGCCAATTGATGGTGGCAATTTGATGCATTCTAGAGTGATGTCGTTCATTAGAGACTTTGCTCAAGACGTGCAGCTTGCACTTAGCACTTTGCTCACTGCTGACTATACAGAGATTGCTTCAATTCATAAAATGTGAACTTTGTAAAACAAGTATATGAATGCTTTATTATTTTCAATATGAAAGTGTTCTTAGGGTTGTTTGAAAATCAGCTTTTTTGTTCTTTTTTTTTTAGTAGTAAAGGAGTTTGCATGTGATTAACCATTTAGCAAAAAGCCTAAGATGAGGAAAATTTTACTGCTAGACCGCTGATTCATAAAAACAATAAAGAATTTTTAGAATAAGCCATAAATTCACACTGTTTAATAAGTCTGTTTGTTCTGAAAAGAGGTACCTTTTATGGCAAAAGCACTGGAATGGAGCAAATTTATTTTAGGGAAATATTTATGGCTCATCTACAAATGAAAGACCAACTTACTGTTTTGGCCCTTTCCAGGCATAAAATGACAATTTTATTTTTTAAGCAATAATTTCAAGTTCATTAATTCACACATATGTGATAGACAGATATAAATTTTTGTCTTCTTTGATGATCATATGAATTTTGTGAAAAGTAATAATTAAATATTTTTGCATTGTATGTTATACTCAATTTTTCCATTTAAATTATCTTTATTCACCTAATTTGATTTTATATTAGCATTTTCCTAATTCTAACGTCTTATTATAGCAGTCCCATTTAGTCAGCTACCCTGGAGAATGGATATTTATACGTGGGCAGTGTTTGGCCGAAATCTGGCGTATCATTTAATTCTTTGGTTGACTTCTTGCCCCATATTATTGAGTTATTGAGTGTCATCCTGGCTGCTGCGGGGAATACAATATACATTTATTCATCAAAGTTCTACTTTAGTTGACACTGACTTAATTCTGGTACCTACAGAGACATGTCGGGCATATGCAGAACATGTGCCTCCCCCTTCCTCCAAGAGGGCGATCCCGAGGATTTCTGGGCCCTTTCGGGTTCCTTTCTTTTCTTCTTGTTTTACCTTTATCCTCGTAGCCCGCTCAGCCAGATGAACCAAGGGATCCACTGAGTCTGCTGCTTTGGGCTCAGATTCATTCTTTTCGAGTTTTATTGCCGAGGCCGGCATCGCGCAGTGCAGCTGCTCTTCCTGTGAGTGGTTCGGGAACCGGTTTCGCACACCCACCTCTCTCCTTCCCTCCCCACAGCACTGCTGAGTCTTGCTGGGCAGAAGTCGCGCTGCTCAGCGCCACGCCGAGTCCCCCAGCACCCAGGGGCTCGGGCCGGGACGCGGTGGGCACAGCAGGAGCAGACGCGGAGGTCCACTGTCAGACTCACTCCCAGTCTGCTGTTCCCTTAGGAGCCCATCACACGCACAGGTACCAAGTTCAGATTCCTAGGTGGACGGCAGGTATCAGCCACGTGTCACTTTGGCCCAGCAACCTCCTGGGCGCGGAGGAGCCCAGCCCTCTGCGGGCCGGGCCTGCCCTGCTGGCCCGCCCCTCACACTCTTCGGCGCCTGCCATCCCAGTAACTTCTCCCCATAATTTACTGAAGGATGTATTATGAGTCCTCTCCACTTCTCTGATTTAAAGAAATGGGAAGCACAGAGAGAGAGAACCAACTGTGAAAAGTCATACAATGAGGGAGAGGTAGATGATTAGATTTCAAAGCCAAGGTTTTCATCCTCATAATGTACCCACGCAGTGCATCCCTGAAAAATATTCCTGTGGCGACCGAGCGAAGCAGGGCTGCAAACAGCCGGCCACTCAACACCAGTGCAAGCGTGGAGGCTTCTTTCTCTGTTGTCACTGTAACTGTGAATTGCACAAGGCAAGAGTTATTTCCATTCAGCAAAACAGAAAAATCAAGGCCTGACGTGTAGTGGATGTAACTCTTCATTGCCACTTAAAATTTAAATAAATTTCCTGAGTCAGTCCACTATTTCTGCCTCAGAAAATATGTCTGGCATGAGGACCATGGTGCTCATGCTTTAAGTGCTATCTGCGATAAAAAGCTGCTGAAAGTTTTAGAGGGAGACGAAGCTCAAGAGTGAAGTTGAAATTATAATCACTTTTGGAAGGCAGCTGAGCTGGGTAGGAAAGCTCCCCCCCATTCTGCCCTTCGGGGATGAACATTAATCCACCATCCAGCAATCTACTCACGTCTCACATGGAAACACAACCAGGGACATACCAACGCAAGGCAAGCATGCACTTCATGGCTCTCACAGAAATTAATTCCGTCCACGCCCCTCCACGTTTATTCTTTGGATTATTAAATCCTGACATTTGTGCATAAAATATGTAAACTAAAGTGCTGGAGGTTCATCTAATTATTGTAAATTGGCAAGAGCTGAGGCACTGCAAAATATGGTGCACAAAATAATTTTCTTCCCTAATCATGAACAATCACAAATACTTCTCCAAAGATAAATTCAAATGTCATGGAGGTGCAGTGAGCACTGCTAACAGAGGCTAACTCAGAATGTACAACAAAGAGTATTTTTAGGGAAGGCTTAGTTTTAAGAAATATTAGTAGAGTTTTTTTAGGATAACTTTATCTCTCCCCAACATTAGCAGATTATCATAGTGCCCTTTGTTGTTTATTGTTAATTTTTTAAGCAAATAAGGAATCTCCAGATCACCATATGAAATATAAGGTAAAAGGGTATTATTGGTTAGTTTTAAATTTTTCTAGATATTCTAAAGTGTAGGCAGGGTTGAAAAGATTTAGAGCATTCCCATTCTGCTATTTGTAGAATCTTTTTCAGCTGACAACTGCAACATATTTCTAGGTCAAAGATGACCAAATGTGCATTTATTTTAGCTAGAAAAAGTAAAATATAATTTTGAAGAATTCAAGGGATATTTTATATACGTCTTTAAATATCAATTTATAATCCAACATGATATATGACACAGAAAATTTAGAAAACTGAAAGTTTTAGTTTCTATATGTAGTAATAGAAATAATCTTGTTGGCAAACATTTTTCAAAGTAGATGGTAACTTGTCTCCAAGTTGGCAGAAAAAATAACTGAGCTACTGAAATCTTCTGAGCGATCTATTTGTTCATCCTGAAGTCCTAAAATACAATGTGTCTGTCTTTGTAAATATTACTACATTAGGTAAAATTTTTATATCCAGATTCTCTGATTTGGCTTATTATGTCCTTTACAACCGCTCTTATCTCTAGGTGCCCTTCAAGACTCTAACTTGGCTCTCTTTTATCTTCCTGGAGCTCTTCATTATCTATCCCTACCATCAGTTCAAGTTAATGAGAAAGTTTGAATCAAAATACTCACGTGATCAGATTTGTATTTTAGAAAACACTGGCTGCTGTATAAGAATCAATGGGATTCAGATAGGGGTGAGTATGGCAGAGGCAAAAATAGGAAGAAGGAAGACTAGGTGAGCATTTAGTACAGAAGATGAGATGAAAAAAGATGACATCTTAGATGAGCACAAGTGGAGAGTGGTGGCCGTCATCAGGACATATTGATGAGCAATAACTGCTTTTTAATCCCCCAAGATCAAATCTGTTTTGTATGATAACTGGTTTGCTTAATGCACTAGATAGCTGAGGATAGATTTCTGTGCTTAATGTGGAATATGTAGGACATCATGCTTTGAGAAGAATGAATAACTTGATATGAAAAACATGAATGTTTTGTGTGCAAAGACTCCTACTCCATCCCTATCTTAACAGGTTTGGGCCATTTAATTTAAATTTGGTCATTAACTCAGCTGGGTTAAGGGACACTAGGAGCGGGCTGGATTTTGAGGGCATTCGCCGCACCGATGAGTCAGTGGATTGATGAGCTCCTAGCTTAGTGGAGGCAGTGAATCGTTATTGCATCAGTCTGACCTTGGGACGGACCTCACCCTCTGCCCCTGCCTCCTCAGCACTGTCTGCTCTGCTTGCAGCTCCATCTGCTTTCCTCCAGGCTCTTCACTGAGACGGCTCTGCCTGGGGACCAACTCCCCAAGACCCTCGCCAACTTGTCCCATAGGTGTGGTGTTCTTCAGGGCTTTCTGAGAAAAATCGGAATAGTCTTTGGTCAGTGTAGATCCTTACTCGGTTTCACAGCAGGAAACGATTTCTTATCTCTTCTGGGAAGGACTGCTTGGATACTAAACATGATTTGATTATGATTTAGAAATCCCATTCATCAAATCTTAATGTTCAAATAAGATTTCCAGGAATTCCATTTGATATGCTCTTATAAGACATCAATAATATCTTTGTGTTTATTTGTGAGTCAATGTGTTTGCCACATTTCTGATTTTTTCCCTCGAATATTTTGAGGTAAAATGTGTAACTGATCTGCTTTCCTCCCAAAATTTCCCCACCCCAAATTAGGTTTAATGCAGAGTGCTGTCAACATAACTATTTCTCTATTCAATTAAATAACAGATTATAGGAAGTAACTTTTGAAGCAACTCTTTAATTTAATGAAAGTGTACATTTTATTTCATGTGCCACCTAAGCCTTACCAGGCAAATGATTTCCACAAGGATTTGCTTCCTCTCCAAGAAGTAACCAATTATTCATTTTGAATTGTTCTGCAAATGGGAAGGAGATCAAAGATGGAGAGAGGTGGAAAGAGGAAATAATGAGAATCAAGACGTGTGACATACATGCAACAACTCCCCACATGAATGTTGTCACTGTGTACTGCAAACGTGTACTGATAAACATAAAATATAAAATAAAAACCAATGTGACAGTTATATAAAAGCATTCATTGTTGCATGCAAATCGCATTTGTTGATCACCCACCACACACCATCTGTCAGCATCATCCCCAAGAGGACAGCAGCATCCTACAATTTGGGCAAATGTTGTCAGAAGAGTGGGAGGAGTGTTTTAGTTTCCTAGGGCTTCTGTGACAAGGTGCCAAATCTATGTGGTGTCAAATATCGGACCTTATGGGCTTGTGCTTCTGCAAGTTGAGTTCCCCAGTCAGTGCTGGCGGGGCCTCTGAGCAAGTTCCTGGCCTCCTCCCCTGCTGGCCTGGGCTCACATCCCTTCAGTCTCGTCTTCCCCATGTGTCTCCTCACATCACCTTCCCTCTCTGTGTCTGTGTCCAAACTCCTCTTTTTATAAGGACGCTGCTCCGGTTGGAACAGGGCCCACCCCAAAGCTCTGCTTTAATGTGATCACCACTAGAAAGACCTGATATCCTACTCAGATCACAGTCTGAGGTACCAGGGGCAGGACTTCAGCATGCGTCTCTGAGGGCACAACTCAACTTACGACAAGGAGGGAAAGCTGACCGAGGATAAAGGCAAAAGAGAAAAGGAGAGGTGAGACAATTCCCAGAGCAAATGAGCGAGGTATGTTGTTACTGCCAGGAAATTTGCCCTGGAGATAAGAAAGTTGGAAGTGGCTCTGCTGAGATCTGAAAGAAGGCAGGGATGCTTGCTTTTGGCATTAGTGGGAAGGGGAAGGAGAGAGGTTGGTTACTGGGTATGGTGCTATTGTCTAATACCGGGAATAAGATCTGGAGGTCTGTGGCAAAGCAAAGAGAATGTAATTAATAGTAATACATTCCACATCTCAAAATGGAAGAAAGAAACTGGAATGGGGGCTGGAGATTTAGCTCTGTGGTTTCGCTGCCTACTGCGCAAGCACAAGGACCCGAGTTCGATCCCGGTACCAAAAAAAAAAAAGAAACTGGAATGTACTCACCATAAAAAACTGACAAAAGGTTAAGGTGCCAGATATGCTAACTGCCCTCTGTAGGTATGTTAATTGCTCAGTTTATACATAAATCAAAACATTACATTGTGCCTCATAAATATATACAAATATTATGTCTCAACTGAATAATAGATTTTAAACAATTAAAAAAGAAAATCATAAATTTGATTTTTGTCTTTTTTGAATCGGATTATTAAAATATTGCACTATAAAGAAATGACACCTAAATAGCAAATGATTTAATTCAAAGCAATGATTTAATAGCAATTCAATAGCAATATTTAATTCAAACATTTTGATTTCAATATGACTTTTACACAAATTAATCACGGGAACAGATTATTTTTCCTATATTTTTATTAATACATGTTTCTGATACATAATAGAATATATTCATTATAGGGAATAGGAAATAAGGAATTATTTAAGAAGAAAGAAATCAAGAAACCAATCCCATTTGAAATAGCTACAAGAAATAGGAATAAATGTAACTGAGGAGGTCCAGGCAGTGGCAGGAAGGGGGGGAGGGGTGTGGGAAGAGGTTGGCTGAGACTACATAAGTCCAGGTAGAACAGAGGAATGAATATAAGAGATCAAACACACTACAGAGACTATAGCTGGTGACATCATCATATTCTTGGAAAATGCTAAAGGAGTGATTATTCAGTGTTCTCATCACAACAATCATATCTATGAGGTGATACATTTATTAATTATCTAGATTTACCCATTCCACATATACTTAAAAACGTGATGTGACAAATATGTAAAATTATATATGGAATGTTGATTTAAGTAAATAAATAAATAAATTTGAAAAATGTGACAAGACCTTTTTTACAATTAATTCATTCATTTACTCCTATCAAATCAATTTACACTGAATGCTTGAATATATGCCAGCATTTTGGTAGGTGATGAAGATATAAACATGATGAAACCATTGACCTTGCCCGTATGAATCTTGCAGTCTATGAGAATGCTCACAGGAGAGGATGTAGAAACTTTCACTGGGTCTACATGATGTCGTCCTTACCAAAACAATTAACCAAATGGAAATGTCTGAGAAATGGAAGTGATATTAAAAATACTTAAGTAAAGAAGTATAAGAAGAAAAGTTTCTTTTTACCTTATCTGTAGACAAGATATATTTCTAGCATTTCCCTTCTTATGTACCCTGGCACCTTCATCAACATATAAATTTGTATTTTTCAAAAAATTGAATTTCAAACAAATTCATTGATCTCTTGGTTTTCTCCAGGCTATAAAAAGTAAAGGATATAAAGTTATATAGAAGTTACAGTCCCCACAATTTAATTTGAAAGAATTTCTTAATTTGAAAAAAATTATTATGTGAACAGTAGGGAAGAATTTGTTCTAAGAAATAGATCTTCTGGATTCTGAGGCAAAGTGGTCAAAAAACTGAAGAACCAATTCATGAGGAAGTAAAATGAGTGGCTTAGGAAGCAAAGACAGAGAAAAAAAGGTCCAGGGTGGTTAATAATGTTCTGACTAATAAACTATATGAGCAGATGGGATATTATGGGACTGAGGAATGGGAAGAGAGTCAAACAACACAGCCAAACTCTGTTTCTAGACACTAGCGATGCAATGAATGTCCTAGTCCATTTCAACTCTAGTAAGAGGCAATGATGTGATCTCCTCAGTTCTCTGTTTGTTTAGAAAAGCAATAATCCTTCAAAATGGTACCTGACAGATGGAGACAAAAATAATATAATAAATATTTGGGGAAATTTATAAAATAAATAGAGTAACAGAAGTCTATGAGAAAAATTAATGATGAAATTACCCTTAACTGTGACTACTATAGTTGGCTGCTTCTCTTTTCTAAGGATTGAGGAGCAAGTGAGGAGAATTGCAGAGCTAGGTCTCTAGTCACATTGACAGCTGTGAATGCACCTCATTCTGCTGAGAGTGTCCGGGTATTTTCTAATACCTAATATTGGCTCAGGTGGGGAAAATCTCTGCCTTGCCCAGTACTACAAAGACATACTGATCCACCAGATACATCCTTAAACGCAGTTGGGAAGCAATGAACCGCTCAGCACATATCATACTGATGTTAGCTTTTTCCTTTGTGGACTGGGATTGAATCCAGGGCTGCCACACTGGGCTGCAACCCCACAGTTTTAATTTTTCTTTTTTGAGATAGGATCCTGCTAAATCACTAAGCTGCCCAGGCTGGGCTCCAACATGTGATCCCCCTACCTCAGCCTGCAGGAGTGTTGGGATTACAGGCAGGTGCCACCATGCCTGCTTATTACCCAACAAACAAGTGATCTGTTTACAATCTTTGCTACCTTACCAGGCCATATTTCATATTTTATTAATTTACACTGGAAGGTCCATTTCCAGTTGTCTTTTCCTGATTCTTATATTTTCATAGAGACAAAGGTAGACATAGTGATCAATTTCCAAGTAAACGTGGCCATTATTTACATGTTGTTCTCAGTCAAAACTTAGTATTTTCTTTAATGGTCTTAGAAGTAGCTTAGCTGTGATGAAATGAATGGTATTTTAAGAAATCTCCTCACTATAGATAACATTCAACAAGGTTACCTCGCTCCTCACTGTCGTCATTTGTACCATGTAAATTGGGAGGGATATTTTCATGTTGGCATTCCATTCATTTCCTTTAATGAGTACAAAGAAATCCCCACTGTGGCTCTTCCCCTCTCTTCTCCTGTCAAGATATTAGTGAGTTTCCTTGAGCTCAAAAGGCCAGGGGACACGGCTCAGCGTACATGGTCATTAACTAAACCTAGATGTGACTTGCATGTGCAGCGGTCCGTGTCTCAAATCCCCTGCACAGCGGACACCTTCTTGTGGGGTAAAACCTTCACCCCCTAACTTTATAAAACATTGTTTTTATGGTCCCCACCAGAAAAATCTTTTGCTCTGAACTACAACCAAGTGTTAACCTGACATAGCATTATTTTGTCTATTGCAACTGCATCCCAATAAAGGCTCATTAAAGTACCTCTATGTGGAAGAAGTGAATATTAGTTGGCTTAGCACTTTTCAATCAGCCGGTATTTTCCTCGACAGTAATGTATAAGTTTTTAATGAATTCAGCAATTTACTCTTCTTTTCTCCCTATAAAGCAATGAGCTGTTACAGCACACAGGCAAGTAAGATAAATCTTTCCCCAATGGTGGTTGATTTACAACAAGTCTTTGTAAATAGAATATTCATGTTACAAAAAGTTCTTTTAAACATGAATGATATATAATGACATCATAACTCATTTTTCTTCTTTTACTTCTGCTCCCTGCAACACTGGTGCACTTTGTTCTTCTCCTTGTACTTCTTTAGGCTTGATTTATACTTTCTTGAAATGGAAAACATACTTTCATATGCAGTAGGGTGTGAGCGAGTGTGTCGTGTGTCTGCACATGACTAGATCACTGTCGTCAGAGTGGACGATTAGATTTTGACAGGAGCATGGTGACATGAACAGCCCAGCTGAGTAATTGAACACTTTGATCATCACGAATCCTAAAAGAGGACATAACTGATATATATGAAAGCTGGCATGCCCCTCCTGTAAGTCTTGGATGGTGAAAAGGAAGGTTTTATTTATATATATATATATATATGTATATATATATACACACACACACACATAGATAATTTATATAAATATCGTTATGTATATATACATATATAGATGTTTGTGCCTAAAAAAGCTCTTTCATGAGACAATCACATTTTAGAAAACACCTTAATTCATTGTTCAATTTTGTGAATGATAATTCAGATCATATCTACAAATTACAAAGCTTCATATAATTTGAGTTTTCACATTTTATGACAAATCAGAAGATGGCAACACTGAGCCCTTATTCTTCATAACAACAACAACAACAACCTATAAAGGTCATGAGTGGCAGCTTCTTCTATGAAGAAAGTGAACGTATATTCCTAACTGCAGCATTTCAGATGCTGGTTAGAGCCAGGCAGGTAAAGGAATGCATGAGACAGTGAGATGTAGCGCACATGGGCTATCTAGGGCACAGTGCTCTTGGGTTACAGGAGGAGCTGCCAGCTGCACCACCTGCACCAGGTGTTCCCTAGGAAAGAGCATTGGCCCACGGGTCACAGCCTTTGATTTCTGAACACAATATAGAAAGTCAAGCATGGGAGCTTCCCCAGGGCTCAGGAAGAATGCAGATCAAATGTGGACCAAATGTGGACTTACCGGGTCCAAAGGCTAAAGCACGAGCTTAACAGAACTAAAGTCAAGACTGTCCTAAAAGTGTGTACTATTTCAGACAGACAAGAAGGTGGACAGAATAGTACAGAGAAGTCCCTCATGCCCAACATCTCCCCGTCTGTGACTAGTTCTGCCCCAGGTACATTACTGGCTCTTCTCCCACCCAGTAGTTCTTAGAAGTTAAGCTCAAACTTAACGTCATGCAAGTGTTTCAGACCATATTAGTTGTTTTTAGGGGAAAAAAGGTAATGTGTTTCAGCATAAAGGATAATGTGTTCATCAGGTCATGGACAAAATTGATCCTCCAAGATTTTATTTGACAAAATATAGTTCAAAATGTAGAGGACATCTGAAATTACTCAAAATATCAAGACAGTTTATAAAATCCAAACCAAAATTATATGGCTGCTCCTTTGGATTCCTGTGCCAATCTACTACAGCATAAGAGGATGAAATAGCCACATGTCCAGTTGGGCACCAGTCTTGGGTAGAACTTGTGAAAAACCTCTGTCATTGTCATTCAATTCCAGTTCACTTGTACTCATTGTCAGGGACTCATGATGAATGTTCTAATTGCTTATTGATCTCTGCAAGAGGAGGAACAGAACTCGTGCTGGAAGGAAAGCACCTGCTTGCGTCTCATTGAGAAAGCCCCAATACCTAGAGCCTCTCACGGCTGATAACAAGAGCCTGTGATGTATTTGTCCCATTTGTAATTTCTTTTTTCGTGAGATTTGCATGATGTAAGTCCAATGTAAGGGTTTGAGTGCAATGGACAGTTTCCATGAATACCCTTCAGACTCCTGTGAAGGCCCAGTGAACGAACTCTTCCATAAAGAGTTGGTGAAGCTTACATTGACACCACTCAACTTTCCTACTCAAATCATGAAACACTAGCTACATATGTGAACTTTCTAATTTTTTAAAAGTCATATTTACATTAAATGCAAATATATTTTACCACAAATGCAGGAACTGTATCTCCAGGGACTCCATTAAAAAAACCGGCTTGAATAAAAGTAGCAGAGGACAATTATTTGCTATTCTAAATGCATTTTTTCAGAATATGCATCTTAATCTGCAAGGCAGTTCACATTTGAAACTGCTTTGCCCCCAAGACACAGGCACTAAATAAAAGCATACTGAAATTTTTAAAGGAAAGAATTTCACATAATTACCATGTGTTTATTTATAGACATGGATATTATAATGATTTTGGCTGCCTCTGCAGAGGTTTCCAAATAAAACTATAATAATCATCCTTTTTGCCTTCATTCTCAGATTCAACTGAAGTGTTGAACTTCATTAACCTTGCTGGAAACATAGAAATATAATAAAATTGCCTTTGAATGTTCTCTTTAACCTATGATTTAGATGGACTGAAATGCAAAGCAAAATGCAATTGAAGCTAAACAACACATACATTGGTGGAATTAAGAACTTGGTGTAATTTCCTGGGGTGGTGACTTTCTCAGACCTGCAGTAGCCCTGGGAGAGAGGAACAAGAACAATTACAAAGTTTCACTTGATTACCTTGGCATCAGTCACCCCACTTTTGATAGTGCCCACCTGGATACTCAGTGTCCTCTCCGTGGGAAGCAGACACACTGGTGGCCTCCGTATGGTAAGGGAGAGGGGAGACAGAGGACCCCCTCCATGGTTTGGCTTGGCAGCCTTTCCAGCAAGCACTGTTCCTGCAAAGCTTCACCCTGCACCTGCCAGTCACCCCCGGGAGACGCAATGAACGGAGCAAAGCCAGAATGTTCACAGACCCAAGCTGCTTGCTCAACCACACCAAGCACATCGGCATCGTAATCAGATCTTGCCTTACAATGACAGGAGCCTCCATGACAGAAAAGCCACTAAAATAATTGCACCGCTTTCTGCGCCGTTGCTGCTGGGTGTCAAGCTGACTGGATTGAGGGACACCTCGCTGACCCAGGAGCCATATTTCTGCATGTGTCTGAGGTGGGGTTTTCAGGGCAGACTGGCGGGTAGGGAGGAATCGTCAGTGTGGTTGGGTACAATCCAAGGGGCAGGGAGCCTGGTGAGAACAAGACAGAGAGGCAGAGGACAGGTAGAGTCATGCTTCTCTCCCGGAGCTGGGTCACCCGCTGTCCTCGCCATAGGACATCAGAATTCCAGGCCCTCGGCCCTGGACTCCCGGGAGTTTGCACTTCTAGCCCTGGAGGTCCCAGGCCTTCGGCCCCTGAGGGTCACACTGCCAGCTCCAGGATCTGAAGCTGTCAGAGTGGACCGAGGCGGCCCTGCTGCACCTGGTGTCCAGGTACAGCTGGCCGATCCTGGGCTTGTCACCCTCGTCATACGGGAGACAATTCCCCAAGAAATCCTTTCTCATCTCTGTTTATCTCTCCACCCGTCTCCCACTGGCCCTTTCCCTGTGGGCCACACTGACTAATGCATGCAAGTACAAAGGAAGCAGCTGCTCCACATTATGTTTTCTGCTCATTTGCTTTAGTGTTGCTGAGAATGATAGTTGCTGATTTAAATAGAAGTGAGAGGGAGGGACCCTGGTAGAGAAACTTGGTGCCCTTCTGAAACTAACCTTTCCTTGAATCAAGGAAGAAAACACGAATACACACCATTGGGAAGTGGGCATATCCCAGCAATGCTCCCTGTGTGAGGTTCTGGGCTTAAACACTCCTATGGGAAGAAAAATCATAAAATATGTTAATGTATTAAATTATGGGGGAAATTATTTATATTTGATGGAGTTAGATGAGTTTAAAGGTTCATTTTAGTTGTACCAATGATTAGAATGAATAATCGATAATGTAAAATAGGAAGAAAAGGTCCAAAGGTGTAGGGATAGTGGGAGGGGCAGGGGAAAGTAAAGAAGGGAAAGGGAAAATGATGAGAAATGGAAAAACTGGAAATAAAGTCTTTGTAAATAGGGAAGGGTGGAGGGCGTGAAGGGAGGGCTAGGAATGGGGAAAAAATAATAACCAAGATGCATTATGTAAAGGTACAATTCCCAATGAGAAATGTAATTGTGTTGTATACCTACAATGTACCAATAAAAGAATTTAATACCAAAAAAAAGTTCATTTTAGTTAAATCAGATATATATGCCAGTTATAAAGTATACATTTTCTTAAATACATTATTTTAATTATATCATTCCAGAAAATAGAATCAAATTTCATATTAATAATGCAAATTTATGATAAAATTCTCATACAAAAGCATCTGACTAGGTAACATATATCATATAGTACTTTGGCCCACCACAGAAATGCAATTAACTCTGGGCTGAATGACAGCTTCAGTTTCAGAACGAGAGCAGCAGTACATAATGGATAATAAATGACTTCTCCAACTGGAAACCCGAGCGGGATTTGAGGTGTGTGGAATGTAATTATCCTCATTAGAATTAGGCCAAGAGGCACACATTTATTCTCATGAGGAGCCTGATAATGTTTTTAATGATTACGATTGAGCATACTTCAGTTTTCCATGCCATATATAAGACAAATTGTTTTCCTAGAACAATATAATCTGCTCCAGGAGCATGTAAATAACATATAATGATCATATCTACTTAGTCTAAGTATTTCCCTGACCACATTAATCCCCAAACTCTCCAGGCCTGATCTTCATGGCATGCACAGGAGTTAATGAGCACAGCAACATAAAACACACATTACCTCTTAGTGTGTTCCAAAAATGTTCATTCAGACGAAGTGGTGCTGACCAATAACACACCACCAACTCCAATCTTCACCCTTTATAAAATAGACAACCCTGGATGAAGGAAGGGATAAAAACGTTGTATTTTGTTAATTGGAAAAATCTGTATTTATTCGCTTGTGTCTGAGTTGCTTTTGAGGAGAGTATAAACGGTGTTTGTGACCTCAGGAAGGAAGAAGAGACAATGGATGAAGCCGAGGAGGGAGCTTTTGACAGCGGTAGGCACCTCACACCCTGTGTGTGTATGAAATTGCTTTCTACAAACTGCAGCTCACTGCCCATCATGCAT
The DNA here is from genome assembly GCF_000247695.1 of Heterocephalus glaber. The sequence continues at coordinate 10,047,679 of NW_004624798.1, read as the reverse complement.
TCTTTCCAAGGAAAGGCTGAAAGTTCATTTGTTAGATTCAGTGTGCTTCAGTGTTAGAGATGTCCTCAGAGCAGCTTCACGGGGTTTGCTTTTTATCACTTCTAGTGAATGCTTTTGTTAAAGGCTTATAGACTTTGTTTTGTTTTTAATAACTTTTGGAAAAATTCATTTGGCTAGATAACAAAACCCCTGCACTTTTAAGATTCTTTAATAGCTGCTCTTTATTTTTATTTTATTTAAGCGTAGTTATTTCAAGTACATATTGGTATGATTTTATTGAAATCATTTCTTCACATTTTGCCATTTGATATATTTGTATATATATATATGATCAAAGAAATATTCACTGAACCCATTCAAATTGTCCATTTGTATTTTTTTTAATCATTAAGTTTATTGCTACACTTTAGGTATGCAGTACAGTTACACTCATCATTGGGAACTTGTACCTGTACATGATGTATCTTGGTTCTTATTTTTTCCCCTTCTCCTGCCCTCCCTTCACCCCCTCCACCCTTCCCTATTTACAAAGACTTTGTTTCCATTTTTTCCTTTCCTCATATTTATTTCTTACCCTTCTTTCCTTTTCCCAACCCCTCCCACTATCCTTCCCTTTCCTCTTTGGACCTCGTTTTCCTCTTACACATTATCTGTTATACATTTTGATTGTCGTTTACACTTTCAGTTTCTCACATCAGAGAAACTATTCGCTATTTACACATGTGTGTCCTATTCATTTCACTTAAGACCTCAATGTGCATCCATTTAGCTATAAATGATGATAGTTTCTCATTCTTTATGGCTAAATAGTACTTTATTTTATATAAAAAACCAAAATTTTCTTTATCCAACATCCAGTTGATGGGCAATTCTGCTGTTTCCAAGCTTTAGCTATTACAAACTGTGCCGCTAGAAACATGGATGTGCATATATAGCTGTGGTATGATTCTTTTAATTCTTTGGGGAAGATACCCAGCAGAGGAATAGCTGGGTCAAATGGGACCTCTAATTCTAGTTTTTTGAGGGATCTTCATACTGATTTCTACAGTGGTTGCACCAGTCTGTGCTCCCACCAGCAATGGAGAAGGGTTCCTTTCTCCCCACAACCCTGCCAACATTTGTTATTGGTTGATTTCTTGGTAGCAGCTATTCTTTCTGGAGTAAGATGGAATCTCAGTGTTATTTTCATGTGTATCTCTCAAATGGCCTGTGATGTTGAACATTTTTTCATATATTTATTTGCTGCTTTTACTTCTTT
>NW_004624798.1:9984036-10044940 GCF_000247695.1 Heterocephalus glaber | reverse complement strand
TATCTTATTGAGGATTTTTGCATCTATGCTCATTAGTGAGATTGGCCTGTAGTTCTATTTTTTGGTTAGGTCTTTCTCTGCTTTTGGAATCAAAGTAATACTTGCTTCCAGGAATGAATTTGGGAGCATTGCTTCCTTTTCAATTTTATTAAAGAGTTTGAGAAGTAGTGGCATTAGCTCTTCCCTAAATTTCTTGTAGAATTCAGCAATGAAGCCATGAGGAACTGGGCTTTTCCTAGTTGGTAAGTGTTTAATTACATTTTCAATTTCACTGATTGAAATAGGGTGTTCAACTTTGGCAATTCATATGTACCTAGGAATCTGTCCATTTTTTCTGTGTTTTCCATTTTATTGGAGAGCAGATTCTTGAAGTAGGTACTGATGATCCTTTGTATTCCTGCTGGATCTTGCCGTATCTATTACATATCATACTTTGAACTATACTAACTAAAAAGATTATTTACTTTCTTTCATCATTGCCAATTTAGTACTTTCTGTTTTTAAAATATGATCTTTTTAGAAATGAATATGATTCTTATTTACCGCATCTTCATTTTACACCCTTCAGTTTCTTCTGTCATTTACAGCTCAAATTTTCACACTCAAAAAACAGCAAAGATATCATAATTTCAATTCAGGGAAGTTAAATTAGCATTGGTGTTTGAAACAGCAAAAAAATTCATGAAAAAATTAAATTATTTATAATTTCAAGCTATGAGAAGATAGGCGTTTTTCTGCTTTGCAATGCCTCAGACATTCCTGAATGGTATTTATCACACTTGTTACTGCTAGAGAAAGGGATGCAAATGTTTTAACAAGAATCCTGTGATCAGAAGAGGTCTTAAAAGGACTCTGTTACTCTGTTCCATAAAATGGTAAAATCAGAGCTAAAGAACTTAGGATGAAAAGTGATCTTTTCTTTTCATTAGAGTTTCTATGAAGATTTCAAAGCCTTTCACAGTAAGTGCTGTAGCAGCCTGACGTGCCTGTCTGTCTTGTGTTATATGTGAATGTAGCTCACAATTAAAGCCCATTTTCCCCTTTCAGAAACTATAGTGAACAGCTGTTCCCTTTGTTCTTCTAATCACCTACATTTCCCAGCACTTTATTATCATCACCTACTCTGTTTTAAGTTACTTCCTGCCTTTGAATTTCCATACCACTTTTTGGAGCAGAGTGAAGAATAAGTGCTCAGAGCTCGTCCTCAGTGCTGATGTTGCTCCCAATAATCCTCTACAGTGCTTGTGCCTTTCCTCTCTTCCCTGTCCCACTGTCAGCCACAAGTCAGTGAGTGTTATTCCTTGCGGCATTTGACAACTGTTTGTGATGATTCCTCCATATCAACCACAATACGGGAGGAGACAAAGTCCTTGTCGTCATGGAGCTTATGGTCCCATGCAAGACTGAGACTGATGGAGTAATGACTATGTGATGTATTGATAATGGCAAGTGTGTAAGAAAGTGTGAGCGTGGCTGGGCGGATGCTGCTTGCCTCTTTCCTGTCTTCAGGAGGGCTTGCTCCTATAGCTCACTGGGAAGTGAGCCTTTAGAAATCCCCTGTGTTGCTCCTTGGTAAAGTCGTATTCTGTATCTGTGTCAGTGAACCATATGATACCGACTTTTCCAGTTGGTTTGCAGAAATGGTGAGTATATGACTGACATCTGCTTTCCTCCTGGGCCTGGAGTTGCAGTCATCAGAACCTTCACACAGGCAGTGTCCGCCTATGTGAGCAGCCTTCTACATAAGGTCGGGACTCGAAGATGTGAGTTGGCTACTCTGGGCAAAACACTTCATACATGCTGCTCCATTTCATTGCTAAAAGAACAACAGTGCTATTTGCAATATTGCTTTGGAAGCCTGAGCTTGATATTCTCCTGACTGATTCATTTTCCAACGTTGATCCTGATCTTATAACACCCTTTGATTGTAATCAACTATGCCTTCAAGAACGGTACTTCTGATCTGTGAATCCTTCTAGCAAATCACAGTGTGAAACTTTGATCATAAGGACACCCTCAAAATATAATGTCAATAAAAAAGAGGCAAAGTAAGAGATTGAGGAACGTCAGCAATGTACTATTTCATAAAGAATTGAAGGGAGACCAAGAAGAGATCATTCTAAAAGAGGCCTGGAGAAATGATAGCCCAACTTAGCCAAATATGTGGAGGAAGAATGTCAGTCAGAGAACACAGCAAGGGGGAAGGCCAAGGAATAGCAGCATCCTTGGCGTGGGAGTAGAGCTAAAGAAGTGAGGTAGAGGGATGTATGGTGCAGGTCAGACAGAGCCTAGGCAGAGACCATGATTAAGGCAAAGCAAATCAAAGATACACAATTTCTGACTTCAATGCTAAGAAATCAAGGAGTATACTTAACTACTTCCATTGAGAACACTAGACCTTACTTTGGCGCATGAAACTTTTCTCACTAAATCAATTGAAAATGTCAATAAAGGACATTGTGTTGAGATTTTGTAAATCTTATAAAGAAGTAGATTAAAGTTTTTCTCTTTAAGTTAAATGAACAAGATCCTTGTGTTATGAGTAAGATTAACAAACAGGAGGACAAGCCAGAAGATTATCTAAATATGTGGCTGCAGATGTTGAACACTGGCCAAACTTGTTGTACCCAGCGAGAAATAACCAACCAGAGACTGATATTAAATCCACACAGGAGTTTATTACCGGCCGGGACCCGAGCCAAGCATTGGACTTGAGCCTCGACTGGGGGATGACAAACATGTTTATACACCGTTGAGGCCAACAGTTTCTAGGCCCCACTATGGGATAGAACTAGTAAAGCAAGCAAAAGGTACAGAACCGGAACGTCCTGGTGTTAGAACATTTGTGAAACAATAGTTGACTAATTGTTGTTTCTAAGAGACTCTCTAAGGGGAGGAGGTTTCTAAGCTTCCTCCTTCTGAGTTCATCTAAAAGGCAGGCAGGTAGGTCAAGCAGCAATATGGAGTCTGTCTTGCTAACTAGGGTCTTTCAAAACTCAGGTCACATTTATCTGAGGATAATTTCAAGAATGTGAATGAATTAGGTACATAATTTGAGAATTTAAGGAGTATTAGATTCACTGGGATGAAAGAGCACATAAAACCATTTGGGGCCATAAAACAAGCGTGTGTTTTATGCCAAATGAGATGAAAATTGTGGCAGTGACCAGGAGACCCAGTCATATTAGACACCACACAACCCAGCCCCTGCTGAACTGTTGGTGTATGGAATTGACTTTCAAAGGTGTTTGTAAAGCGTCAACTTGATGATGACATCATGAGAGCATGGGACTCCCTCCTTCAGATGTGATGTCCCAAGTGTGGGGAGCCTGGGCCGTGACAGATTTATGTTCAGCTCCAGGGCCACTCTAGAGAAATGGCATTGATCCTCACCCCAAACAAGATGTCAAATATGATCACTCCTGCTTTATAATGATCTGTTTAAAATTCAAAAGTCCCCTGCAGTCAACCTCTGCAGTTATTACCACTGTTTATTCAAAGTTTACTGAATGGTGGTTTGCATATAGTTTAATATTTTTACAAGGAATATTGGGCTATTAAAAATCTCATTGAACTCATACCTTACCTCTTTTGAGACAAAGCATCTTACATGTGCCTTGGTAGTTCACAACCCACTGACCAAGTGCTTTCTCTGCAAAGATCTGAGGTTTCTATGGAAGATTTTTTATTTTTCCATGTTTGCCTATACTTAGTCATTTTGTATCACATCCTTTTCTACCACTAAAGTGATGGATTCTCAGCAATTATTCAACCTGTATAACTCCTACCCATTCTAATTCAATAACCCTACAACAATGCTATATCCAGTGAATGATTACATGACTTGAGAAACAACAGGTAGAACTCAGTGGTCAGCTTACTCTTAAAAAACCTGCAACAAACAGAAATTTTCATTCATATTTTCAATACATTTAATTGAGAATATATTCACAGGCTGATATACAATGTCATGTGATTATCAACAAGGGCACATTGTTTTGCACTCATAAAAAATAACCACCCAATGGGGAAGGCAAGCATCAAACACTTTCTATCATTTTACAGCCAACAAGTACTACAAAGAATTTTTATTTGTTGTGTGCATTTCTATAGCCAATAATCATTGAAAATTAATTTTTAATCTTTTTTTCAGGCCACATACCATATGTGCATGATGTGTATTCATATAAGATATTCTATTATAAAATTTAAAATGTGTTATGTTTTGGCTTCCAAATCTTTTATGTGTATGGTTACTAGCACTATTTTATGTATATGGTTAATAGCACTGTTTCTGATGAGGTAATAGTGAAAATGCTGCAATGAGCTTCCAGTTTACTGACCTTTTCAAAGCTACCTTTAGAAGAAGAAAACTGTAAGTAATGGTGGAAAACTTGAATTTAAGCAAGAAATACAGTACTTAGAAAATGATTGAATGTGCCCAAATAGGGGGCCTTGGCATAGCTTTGATCTCTTCCTAAAAGGAAACACAAATCAGCTTTATTTTATAGGAATAATTTTTAAAAAGAATGAAGGAGACTCTACTGACCTTTGGAATAATATGGTTTTTCTTCTTTCTTACCCTTTTCTGGTTTTATTTCTTCCTAAATGACCCAGTGATAAAGGAAAATAGAATGATATATTCTTTTTATTATGCAGCATTTCATGTTACATACAGATACCACCATGGGAAACATTGGCTTGTGCCTCCATATGCAGCAACAAATGACAGTTCTTATGATGAACCTTTCCTTAGAAGCTCCTGAGTCTGTTTGTCTGGTCCTTGGGTCACTGATTCTCCGAAAACTACACACTAATTCATTAGCCATGGGCCTTGTTTATTAGACATTTCTGTTTCTGGCTTCTTCTAATCTGCTTGTCAGTCATAACTGTCAAAAATTTATTGAGACAAATGATAGTCTGTCACATTATTTGGAACCATATAAAAAGCCTTAGCATTAATTCAAAGATCTGATTCAAATGGTTCAATTGCATGACTAAATTATAGTGGAACCCAAAGTGCTTATGGCCACTTGAAATTTCCCATTTAACATTCAACCTGCTGTTTACATAATTTTGATGTAAAAATGGAAAATAGCTCCCTGGTATGATATTTACCAGAATTGCATATAGCAATTTAGAAACTATCTGATAAATTGATGTAATTTTCAAATTCCCAGTTTAACCTAAACATAATAAATCTACTCCTTCATTACTTCCTTTTAGATATGGACACATTGTTTTATGAGAGCATTGTAAAAGTGAAGTGACTACAGTATGTTTTAAAAGTGCAAAAATCGGTAGAGCAGAGATAATTAGGAAGCTTACAGGGATTTAAAATGTGACTATTTTAATGGCCTTCAGCCTCCACAAAGTAATTAATAACAAGAAAAATCTTTATATAATCAGTAAGTGCACAGTGAGAGATATGAGAGCTTAGAGATGCTTGTATGCTTCCACAAAGTGAAATTTGATCAAAAAATAAATTAGTTTAAAAAGATACTTGAACAGCACTCAATTCTGTGAGCATGCCCTGACACCTACCTAATTCTAGTTATTGAAATGCTTAACATCTATCTAAAAAAATGTTTTGTAGAATTCCAATACCACCTGTATACGTGGTTTGCTGCTTTCTCAATTACTGCTAAATAATTTTAATTTTTTTCATTTATTTTAATAGACTTGTGTTTCCTTGGTTTGTTTTCTAAAGTTTGGTGGTTGTTATAGGCAGATGGATACATACTATGTTTACTATTCTTACTTCACACTTTAAGAGGAAATGCTATTTCTCCCCACAAGGTAATTCTCTGAAATACAAAACAGTTAAATACGAACATTTTCACTTTAAGGTGAAGTTGTGACTGTTTGGGCTGAGGAAAGAACATGAAGACTAAGAGTTCTAAGTCTATAATATGAACATATTTTTGGGAAACACAATGGAAATGTCTCTTCCTTGGGGCCATTGATGAGATTGGGAAGGGAAAATAGATTAAATCTTCTTGAATTTGTTTAATTAGCTTAAACTCGTCATTATGAAAAAAATGAACACTTAAAGGTTTTATGCTCTAAATTCTGACCATTTGCAAATCCTTTCACAAAGTTCACATATAACTAACCTAAGAAAATATTTTGTATTGTGTATAATTACTGATTTGAGTATGTTTAGAGTAATAATTGCATAAGGATTCAATTTTATTCTTAATATGGTCTAAATTTTGGACTTACTTAAATAATATCTTGTTCATTAATATTCTTTATTGTGAGGGATCTCCTTATTGATTATGCCCAAAGCATGCTATAAGTAGCACTGGCTGTAGAGCGTTAACCCCACAACTGGCTCATTTTAAGAGTCAAGTTGGACTGAAGCTTACGTGACTCATAATAGCGCCTCAAAAGCACCACAGTAGCATGCAGATCAGCATGACCTTCCTGCTAATGGCCACATTAGAGACCAGAGACACGGCCTGTGAAACTGCGGGGCACTCAACGTGAGATAACATAGTGGCCATGCACCTGAATTCCATTCCCCCAACTAAAACCTTCTTAACTAGAAGAACAAGGTTCTACTATATTCTGTCTATGCTGTTCCTAATTTGAGAATGGTTTCATTCTCAAATGTTTTTATAGCAGAGGTCTCCGGTAACTGGTGCCCCACATTGGGCACCAGTTATCAAAGCCCCCTGAAGTGGGTTCCGATCTCCTGCTTAGTGCTATGACTCAAGGTTAAAAGAAAAACTCAAAGACAGAATTAAAGAGACACAAATACAGGCAGCCAGGATGACCAATGCTTGTGCAAGCAAAGCTAAACAACCAAAGGCCCTGGACACCCAGCGCTTTTGATATTTATTGGTGACATCATAGTTAGATTGAGGTGAAGGGGCTACATGAGAGGATGTGCAGTTGCTATGGACACATTACACATTGATGCAGGCAAGGCTTTTAAAGGAAAAGACATTCCTTGAATGAGGAACAGAACAGACAAACTATAGGTTGTGGTTAATAATTAACCTTGTCTTTTTAGTAAAGAAGGTTTTGATTTTGGGAACAGAATTTGGGTGCAAGTCACTCTAACCTCAGCATGTAGGCTTCAGCTGGACTTGCTTCTCAAAATAAGCCAATTTGGGGTTAACTCTTATAGCCTGCACTGCTCAAGCCTGCTTTAGGCATAATCAATAGACCAGTCCCTCACACTTTATCATTGAATTTCATTCTGATAAAAGTGGATGTTTTAATAAATGCATTATAGTTTTAGAAAATGCAGAGGTTTGATAAATTGTTATTGAATATTTATCTTAAAACTGCATTTTACATTATACATAAGAATTCCCTGTAAGACCCAGAATTTTAAGATTTGTTCTTATAATTTTTTCTGGATGTTTCATAGCTTTTGGTTTTATACTGAGATCTCAAATTTTGAGTCTCTTTCTAAGTATGGTATGAGTGAAGTAAAAGTTTTGATTTGTTTTTGCACAAGGCTTTCCAAATAGTCTGTATATTAAATGATTATCTTTCCTACTGAATTAATTTAAGTCTTTGTTAAACATCAGTTGAAATGTGTGAGAGTGTGTGTGTGTGTGTGTGTGTTTCTGGGATTTATCTACTTCATGACTATATTCATTTATATACATGACCTATACAATCTGTTTTTATAGCAGTTTCATAATAATCTTTGAAATTAGGCTAAATTCTCTAATGTTATCTGTTATGGTTTGCACATAAAATGGCCAGGAAAGTCTTCATATTTGCGTGGTGACTGGATCATGGCATGGTGCTCCACAGGCGAGTTCATAGCTGACTTGCTGTGACGAGGTGGGGCCTGGGTGGAAGTGGGTTCCCGGAGGTGTGACCCAAAAGGGTGGCACTGCCTTGCAGGCTCCTCCCTTCTCTGTTTCCTGCCCACCATGATATGAGTTTCCTCCACTATTCCCTTCCATTTTTCCATCCCTGCACCTCTGGCTGCTGACCACCAACTGAAACTTTTGAAATTGTGAGCCAAAATAAGCCTCTCCTCCTTTAAGACTGAAGTTGTGTCCCAGCAATGAGGAAAATGATTAAGGCATCACCTCTTCCTTTCTTTTTCTGCTAAGATATATTGCCTATCTGCTGTCTTTGCATGTCCAGAAAATTTTAAAATTAGCTTATCAATTTTTATGAAAGAGATTCATAGAAATTGATTTTTATTGGAAACACTTTGAAATTAGGTCAATTGTGGAAGAATTAAAAGCTTGTTCATACTGATTCTTTTGACCTATGAGCATGGGACATCTATATATTTAGGTGTTATTTAACTTTTCTGTGAAATATTTAATTTCTCTCAGTGTACAGATCTTGCACCTCTTTAGTTGTATTTGTTCCTATACATTTTAGATTTTATACATTTAAAAATTAATTTCTGATTGATAATTGCTCAAAAATAGAAATCCACCTGAGTTTTCTATATTCCTCTTCTACCTTGCAACCTTGCCAAATTCAGTTAATTCTAGCAGCTACTACTCTGTCCCTTTTCACTTTGGTCTTTCTGTACCCTTAGTTATAGAATCTAAAAAGCTCTGGTCTAGATTTCTTTCTCTGGCTCATGGCCTAGAAGCAATTTCAAAATAAAAACCACCTAAACAGAGTTCACAGTCTGCTGATTATTTTTATTTAATATTCACCATCTCACAATTCATTGTTTCAAGAATATTGTAATTTTGCTTTATAAATAATACTAATGTGATTCCTGTAGCTTCATTTTGGTTGGAAGCACTGGTCTACAAATTTTACATTTAATGAGATGACTCACTGATATTTGACTGTCATCTTTGTTCTTCGTTTTCTTTCAATCCTTTTCTTTGTTCCATTTTTTATATTTTCCGAATTCTTTTGGATTAAATGAACACTTTATAATGATTCTATTTTATCATCTCTGTGATTTACCAGCTGAGAGTCTTTGTGGTAATGGATGATCTAATGATTACTGCAGTAGGTTTCAAGCCTTCCTTCTAAATGGTCAGTTTCTCCAGTTTTGCAGTCTCAGTAATGACTTAAAAATGCAGTTGTCACATGAAAGCAGCCATAGATAATGACTAAAAAATAAGAATCTTTGCATATTGATAAAACTTTAATTACAAAAAGAAGAGGAGGGCTGTATATGGTCATTTAAACTATACATCTTAAATTTCTCACAGTCTATCCTCTGGGGATTGTATTTATAAATAGCATAACAACCTTTAAAATATCCTTTCCTTTCTCACCTTCCAGACTTTATGATATTTTCCTGTAGATTTTATTACTATGTATAATAGAGACCAACATTCATGTATATGTAAACATTCATTTCAGCCAATTTCAAAAAGATTTCTGCTTAGCATATGATTCAAGGATGATATTTTTTAATTATAAAATAATTTAAAGAGATTGTTTTACTAACTTTTTGCCTGAATTTCTAATTTCAGGAAGAAATCTGACATCATTCTTACTTCTTACTGGATAAAGAGAATTTCTCTGGCTTCTTTTAAAAGATTATCTTTATGTTTGGACAATTTGATTATGATTTCTTTTACTGTAAGTTTCGTCTTTTTTGCTTTTGTATTTTCTGACATTTCAGAGTCTGTAGATATTGTTTTAGTCACATTTGAAAATTTTCATCCAATTTTTCAATTACTTTTTTGTCATATCTCATTGATATTCTGTTCATTTTTTCAGATTTTTAAAATGTTTGTTTCACTTGGATGATATTTGTCATTTTTAAATTGTTTTGTGATGCATAACAATTGCATCCACTCTGTGGAACTGATACATACACAAATTGTAGCTTAACGATTATACTCCCCCTTTGCCTCCTTTCAGTAGATCCCTTCCCATCTCCACAAAGTGTACCTCCATATTTCCTATCATGTTTTTCATTTTACTTTGTAAATTACTTATATTTTTGGTTTCTGGTAGGAGAGAAACCATGGATATTTAGTCTTTTGTGTCTGATTTATTTCACTTGGCATTATGATATCAAAATCTTTCCATGTTCCTATGAATGACTCCCATTTATCTTTTTTCATTGCTAAGAGGTACTCCGTGTGTAAATGGTACATCCTTTTCTTTATCTATCTGCTGATAGTCAAGTTGACCACTTTCAAAGGAGGACATGGCTGGGCCAAATGAAATTTCTTTTTTCAGGTTTTGAGGAATCTCCATAGATATTTCCAGAGCAGGTTGTCAAAGTGCCTTTTCTTGTCACTGGAACACAATACTCAACATTAACAATTAAAGGAGGAGAGGTTGATTTTGGCTCACAGTTTCAGAAGTTTCAGTCCATGGTTAAGAGACTCAAACACAGAAGTGGCTTGGTGGAAAGGCTTGCTTCCAGGCAGAGAGAGAAGGCAGGAGTAGGGGAGAAAAGTATACCCTTCCAGGCCACAGCTCCAGTGATCCATCTCTTCCAAACAGGCTATTGGCCTCTCCTAATGACATATTCAGCCATAAATTCATGAATGGATTGATCCACTGATGGATGTAGCACCTCCATGACCAGAAAACTTTGCAAAAACCTGATCTCTGAACAAATGAGACTTTTGGACTTTTTGGAACATTCCACTTCTAAACCATAACAGGGTTGTGCTAATGTACATTCCCACCAAAAGAAGATGTAAGAGGGTTCTTTTTTCCCTATAGCATACCAACACTGTTTCTTTAATTTATGATGATACCTATTCATTCAGAAATAAGATAGTATCTCAGTGTTGTTTTGATTTGCATTTATCTAAAGGCTAAAGATCCTAAACATTTTTTCATGTTGTTACTGATCATTTGTATTTCTTTTTTGAAAAGTGTCTATTCATTTCAATTGCCTGCTTTTTGATTGAATATTTTATTTTAGGGGATCTAATTTTTTTCATTCTTTATATAGTATAGATGTTAGTCTTCTGAGGAGTAGCTGGCAAAATTTTCCCAGCTCTGTAGGTTGTCTCTTTGCTCTGTTGCTTGTTTTCTTTGCTGTGTAGAAGCTATTTAATTTGATAATATCTCATTTGTTGATTCTTGTTATTATTATCTTGTGCAGTTGGGATTCTGTTCAGAAATTCCTTGTCTATGCCTATGTTTCAAAGAGTTTCTTGGTTTTATCTTCAAGCAGATTCAGTGTCCTAACACCATATTCTATTATGATTCGTCAGTGATTGAATCTGCTGATGAGTGTAGCATCCCATGATCCAATCACTTTCCAAAATTCCCACCTCTGAGACACATGAGAGTCCTGGGAACATTCTAGATTTAAGCCATAAACAAGTACTTTCTGCAACACTGATTTTGTGGTAACGAATTTTTCTTGGTTTTCTTTGTAATGGACAACCTTTTTTCTCCATCTTGAAGGTTGATTTTGCAGGGTATAATAGGCTGGGTTCAAAATTGTTTACTTTTAGGGCATGAAGATATGTTTTTAAAGTTCATATTGAGAAATCTTCTGCTGTTTTGACAGGCTTGCCTTTAGAGATTACTTGATTTTTTTTCTCTAACAGGTTTCATGTTCTTTTTTGACTGAATTTATGGAATTATGACTATGATGTGTCAAGAAGTTATTTTCTGGTCTTAGCAATTAGGGGCTTTGTATACTTCATATACCACAATATTGAATTCTTTCCATAGATTTGTAAAATTTCTGCTATGATTTTGGTGAATAAATTTTGTACTTTTGGTGTCATCTTTTAACTTCCAACTGTGTTATTTATACATCAGTCCAAATTTGATGGGTGTTCTCTTCTTCCTTAGTTCAAAACTGGAGCGATCCTCTCATGTAGAGGCCATGGTGGGCATGGCTGTGCATTCCCATACCCTGTGCTTGGTACTGGGAGGTGCTCCTGCTAGTTCTCCTCTGATGATTTGTTCTCTTTCCTCCCTGTAAATAAGGAACTTGGGGATCTGAGTGGGTTACTGAGCCTGCTTCTCTCTGTTAGGCTGCAGCTGTGACATGACTAGACAGAGGTCTCTGTCGGTGTCCTGTGGTCACTCATGTTCAGTTGTTGCACATGGGGGAAGGACAGCAGGACTGGCCCCTGCTGATCTCTGGAGGGGCTTCTTCCATCTCTCAGAGCTGCCCCTGTCTCCTCCCTACATGTTTCTCTGACCCCAGCACCCCTCTCCAACTCTCCCAGTGCACCAAGCTCTCTGTCCACACCTCTCAGAGTCTCCTTCTGGCCCTAGAAATCACTTGGCACCCTTGGTCTGGTGGGAGGGCCTCTGGATGCAGTGTTAGCAGCCAGTGGGAAGTTCTCACTCAGGTGCTAGGCTCAGCAGCCCTCAGTGAACAATGGGATCCATCCAGCGCTGGCACCGAGCTCTAAGATATGGAGGGTGGGCCTCCAGCAGCACACCCCGTGGGCACAGAGCTCAGCCTTGTCTGGGTGCTGGTCAGATAGTACCCACCCTGACACTGCTGCAGTATCTGTCTCCACCCACTCCTAAGTCACTCCAGCCACTACACATACCTGTGTGTTCCCAGGCCCTCCCCAGGGCCTACTCTTGTCTCTTTTGTCCCATGGGCTCATCTGTCCCCACCCAGTCTCTGCAGCCTGGTTGGTTTTATGGCCCATTCTTTCCTAGTGCCTCATCTAGAGGGCTCTATCATGTGAGCCACTTGCTCGCTGGGCTCCGTCTCCAGTGGGGAAAGGGCTGGTGCCAGGAGCAGGCTGATAACTGCCAAGTGGGTGCAGAGCAGAGCAGCTCAGTGCCCCTGCTGTGTACTTGGCTTCTCCTCTCAGGGTGAGATGCTGCCTCAGACATCCCACTTGCCAGACAGAAACTGCCTGAGGTGGGGGACCAAGAGGTGTCCCTGCTTCTTCCTCTAAACACCGTGGTCCTGACATGCGTCTGGGGCCTCTACTTCCAGTTACCTCCCATGTTTGCCTTCTTACTTGCTCTACGTCTGAGTGCTGTGGACCCTGAGGAGTCTCCTCCAAGCACAACCAAGGAGCAGCACTTGCTCTGCTGCACCGAGGTGGAAAACAAATCAGAGGTCACCTGTTGTCCCGTCCTAAACCCCGTAAGCTTCTGTTTTGCTCTACTGAGTTTGTCATTCATCTCACTCAGTGTATTTTTTATCTTAGATTTTCTAGTTTTCTCCTTTTCGTTGCATTTTACTCTTTTTGTTTTATATCAATCTACCTAAATTTCTGAATGTATAGAATATGGCTATAATAAATGTCTAATGTTCTCCATTTTTATTCTCCTTTTTATCTATACCATTTCTTATAGTATTTCTTTTATCTTCTACTTTGTCACTTTCCTACATAGTACATTTCTTAGATGTTTTATCAGCTAAATTCTGTTCATGGTCAGGTCTCTGTTTTTAGGCTGCATTCACTTTAGCTGCTTATACAATTATCAGAGTGTAGTTAAATTCTTTTAGTCTTTGAATCTTTTATTCCACTCTTTGATTTTTTATTTACTGTTAGTAAATCAGCAGACACTGCGGAAGGTATTTGTATGTTTTCTGTTTATTCTCCCTGGCTAGATAAAACCGTCTCACTTTGTTGTTACTCTGTAACTTTCTCTTTCCTCCTCCTCCTGCCCCCCCTAACTCTTCCTTTTCCATCCTTCCTCCCTCCCTTCCTTCCTTCCTTGCTCTCTTCCATCATTTTTTCTTTCATCCTTTCCTGGAAATTGTTGAGCTTTTCCCAGCTGAACACACATATGTCTTGTGAGTTCTGCAATAGCCCAGCCTCCCCCTTACATATCACCACTTTCTGTGCCCACCTTTACCTCCCTCTGAAACTCCAGTGAGGAGCATAGAAACCTCCCACAGTCCCTTGTATCACCTAATGGATCTATCACGTTTCTCATATCTTTGTGACTCTGTGATAGATGCTGTTAAGTGTTGTCACACACGTCTGTATCACCTCTCCTTTAATCCTTGCTTTGTGTTTTAATTTTAATAAATATTTTGCCCCAATCTATTACTGATATTTTGATAATTTTCTTGTATGTATTTGAGTCATTTGTTCCTGTATTGTTTTTACTGTTCTATTATCTTACTTTAATCATATTAATCACATTTACTTTAATCATATTTGGTTTTGAGATTTTTTTTTTTTTTTGGTACCGGGGATCAAACTTGGATCCTTGTGCTTTCGAGACAGGTGGCATAACCACTGAGCTAAATCCCCAGCCCTCATATTTGGTTTTAATCGTGCAAATGTTTTCATTTTTACACAGCCCATTCATTTTGAGGCATTTTTGTCAAATCCTGATCTGGGTGTTATGCCTCCTCATAATGAAGGTCAATGTTCTTTACAGGTTTATAAGAGAACATTATTTGACACTAGTTTTAAAGTCTGCCCCTCCGAGAGTGTGATTACACTTGGCCTCCGCTAGGTAGCTGGAGTCCACCAACCCAGAAACCCTGGCAGTGCTGCCTTCAGAGTTGAGTAGGATTTCAGCCTGCAGCCTTGTACAGCACAGCCAGGGGCTATGGATTCTGAAGGCAGGCAGTCATTACACAACAAGAACAAATCACAAATTGCCTTGGAGTCCTTTCTGGTGCCTGTCATGTTCTGATGCATCTTTTCCCCAATCATGTGATTCTTCATGCTTCTGGATTTCTGCAAGGTTTATAAACTTCCCAAATAAATATCTCCTATTAGAATAATCTTTTAAAATTAAATATGTGGAAAAAATAAAATAAAAATAAAATTAAATATGTGGAGTGTTGGTCAGTGAGTTTTACTTTCATACGTATGACTTCTAAAAGAGCTTTGATAAATTATAAATCTATGACAGTCTAAAAATGTTCAGCCTAAATTTCAAATAGTGGCATAATATGTTATCATTTGTTTTCATATTACAATTTGAGAATAAAATTGTTATTTTGCTCTTCTAAATATTTTAAGTACAAGTGAATTAATATACACATTATCCATGGAAGTGTAATGTATACTTCAGTGTATTTAAGTGTCATATTTTTCTATGTTGCACTGGTTTCCATGTGCAACCCCCATTTTGTGCAGAAATCCCATACTCTATGGTGTATGTTATAGATTTTGGGGGGAATCCACCAAAGCCAGGGTACCCATCTTACTGTCTTCTAAACAGAGTGCATATTTTTCTTCTAGACAAGCAACCTGGAGTCCATCAGTGAACAGACACTACCATTTTTCTCCTTTCCTATAGAGAAAATATGAAAGCAAACTTACTGATGAAGAGTCACATGGATAGGTTGAAAAATCAATATTTTAATTCCAGAATTGAATGGAAAATAACTGTCATACCAGCTGCTCATCATCACAAAGTCTTAGAGCCAATGAGACATTATAGACTTTTCTAACAGGTGAGTGTCACTGGAAAGCTAATTTTGGTACAGCCTCTCATTCTGAACAAAGGAAGGAAAGAATCCCACTTATTTCATAATCCAAGCAATTTTCCATGAGTGGGATATTTTAGATCATTTTCAACCAACCTTGCATCTTCCTTCACCAGTGTATATTTGCATAAGATTTAATCCACAGAAATTTATACTGTTATGCTACACTTTATGTGTGGACATTTTTGTGGCTCCTTCTAGCACACTTCTCTTCAACTAAATTATATTTATAAATTGAAATCGATTTTTCAATTCCTATAAAGCTTTTAAGTGTTAACAAAGTTCCCTTGTATTGAATTACTATACAATTATTAATAGTACATAATTGATTAAATCATGAAAAATAAGTTTTACTGGCAATGTGTTTCTTAATGAGATGGATAGGTCTTCTAAGAATTAATTCATGAACTCATAGATGAATATGATATATTCCTAGAATAAAACAAGTTTAAAGAAAAATTACCAGCAAATACAGAGTATATGGGCCACCAATGAACTCAAAGATTACAAATGTAAATTAATTATTGTTAAATTCATTGTTCACAAGAGTTAACATATTTCAACTAAGTTAATAAAACAAGTGTACAAAACACACAAATAATTAAGCAGAAATTAATTGGCTAGGGATTTTGAGCAGATTTGTACAAATGAAAACATATGGATAAAAATATTTTGGTGACTAATAACCAACTGCCAAATCTTAATAAGAATGTGTGTCTTATACACTGGAATAAATATTTCAATCAAATATGTAAATTTGATATACCTCAGAAAACATACTTTTTACCTTCTGTTTTAAATGATGCAAGGCAAGCAACTGAGATGAGTCAATTGTGTGACCATCAGTCATAACGCCTGGGTGAGCCTTCTTGGTGAAGCTGGTGGTACCAGATGGGCTCTTAGCATCTCTGAGCAAACTACGAAAGGAAAATAATAAACTCAAATGTTCAAAATTCCAGCTGACAACAGACATAAAAACATAAAGACTTCTGAGTGTCTACTAGAGGACAATCTTCCTTCTCCAAGCTGTAGGGCTACATTTGCTTAATCAAGAAGCAAGCCCTCACTACGCAATTAGTACAGGTCTAACACAGAATGAAAGGAACAGCATCCTGTAAATTGAGAAATTTGAGAGGAATTTGATAAGGCTAGAGACACTGACGAGAGGTTGTTCTGGTGAGATCATCTTGCTGGAAGAAATATTTCCCTGCGCTCAGTGGCAGAGACAGCTCAACCTCCACCCTGGCGGCATCTGCCTTTTAGCCTCTACCGAGGAAACTGTTCCCCTGCTGCTTACAGAAAGAGGGGCCTCACTGAGCAAGAGAGCACCAGTGCCCCTCAGGACCTGTCCTCACCACCTACTTTCTCTTCTACACCTATGCAGTAGTGAGCTTTCCTACTCATCCGAATACCCAACACTCACAACCTAAGGGAGGGGCAGGTTTAACTCAGTGCATAGTTTGGGGGACTCAGTCCATAGGCAGCTGGTGCCAAGGCAGGAAGAGCATAGCAGAAAGGTGCTGTGGACAAAGCTGCTTAGCCATGGTGGCTGGAGAGTACACCCAGGAAACAGCCTCAGAGAGGAGCTGGGAGGAGCCATGGGCAGCTCCCAAGGCCACCCCACCGTGGGGGTGAAGCAGAGACTGTGGGTAAAGTGCCTTAGAATTAGCCATGAATCGCATTTGCCAAATAAAGAAAGATGAGAAGAACCATCCTCAGGACAAAGACCAAACACTTAAGTCTTAAGGAACCTCACAGAAAAGGAGCAGGAGAAGGAAAACAAGGGTGTAGTGGAAAGGGGCTTAGGTAAGGACAGATTCAGTGCAAAGAGATGAGGAAAAGTCAGATTTCAGCCGTATACTCACCCATTACAAACCTAAGAAGCACTTAATAAGTGCCTCCTTCATGTCAGGCATGCCTCTCGATACTGAAGCTAGGGCAATGATTAAAACCAAGAAGTCAAGCATCTAACTTTTATGATGCTTACACCACAGTATCAGGAGCAAGTGATACACTCGTAATCATAAGTCAAGTGGTGACAATGTCAGTAAATTTGGATGGGCAGTAATGGAGAAGGAGAGCATCAGTGCTTTGAAAACCAAATTCTCTTAAACTCGGTGATTTATTTTCTTGTAATTTGGCTTAAAACTCTGACTGGAATTAAAACTAGTTGAAAATTAAGAAAGATCAAAGGCAGCTAAGAATTGTCATTTTTAAAATGAATTAGCATAGGAAATAAGCCTTCTAACTATAGTGCTGGTTCAGGCTATGAATGTGATATCTG
The DNA here is from genome assembly GCF_000247695.1 of Heterocephalus glaber. The sequence continues at coordinate 10,027,331 of NW_004624798.1, read as the reverse complement.
TCTGTGGGGCCACCAGCTGCAGCACCATGCCTTGGAAATGCCCTTGTCCTCTCTGCTCTGCACTGCTGTCCTCAGTGGTTCTTGTGCCTCTGACTGGCCTGTATGCAGGACGTGATTCTCAAAGGCTTCATTTTCCTTTATCTCTCAGCTGCTGAGCATTTGCCAAGTGTGTGGAAAAACCAGGAGACTGGATTCTGGGCAGTTTCCATCAGTTACGTATCTGTAATTGTGCACAAATCCCTGAAAACCCCGTGAATCTGTTTTGTCTTCTAAAATGGGAATAACATCATCTAACAACAGCTATTGAAAGTATCAAACATGAACCTATAAAAGAAAGTATTCTGTAAACTACAATTTTAATGTGAATATAAAAGGACTATTGTTTTTTACCATGTTACTTGGCGATGACTTGCAACCTGTTCTAAACATTGATGTAGTTTTCTTTTGCTTTATCATGTCCTTAGATTCCTTCTTTCTTTTAAACTCTTTAGTATTGCAGATTATAGGAAATACAGATATGTACCAATGTCTCTCTGTAGATAGATGAGAGACAGATAGATAGATAGATGATAGATATCTGTGTATGGATAGATATGCACACCTATACCCAAAACGCATGTTAATGCTTCACTCTGGTAATTTCTTTTTTAAAAATCTATTTCTTGAACAGAAATTTTGGAGTTCCTGTGCCTTCCTATCTAAATACTTCTACTGGATGGAGACCCAGGGCTTTATTTATAGCCCTGGGCCACTCTGCCTGAGTATATGATTTTTCATTGCTGCTCCCCTGTAAGTGGCTGGCTTTGCAGTCATATTATCTGTGCCAGTTTTCAGCATCTTCCACGTTCTTGTTCCTTCCACCCACACCATATGGCTTTGCCTGGTCTATTCAGTAAATACTCGTCATTATTCCACTGAGCCTCGGTGACGATGGATTTGTTATTGGAGATAAATTGTGCAATCTGCAAGAAGAAGAGAGATGAGGTTTTGCGTAGATATTTTTACCCAGTTTGTGGTGCAGGCAGAGTGGTGTTACTTTAGGGAGAGGACACACAGGACCTCTGTGTCCACCTCTCCCTTATCTGTGTCCCATGGCTGGTCAGCATGCTTTCCAGGGCTCTCGGGATGGGTGGACGTGACCTCTTTCCATACAAGATTATAAGAATAAGATAATGAAGGCCAAAGGGTTTTTAACAAAGGCAAAAACTAAACTGCCTGAATGTAAATATTGTATGATACAACATCTAAATATTTGAATACTTCTTGATTAAATCGTAGAGGTTGCTTTCTTTTGTATTTAACAAAATGAATGTCTAGCCAAGAGAGGCAATAAGTTGTAGCTTCAACCAATAATAAGGTTCCTTTTCTTTGGTTTTTAGGTTTTTTTAAATTTTCTTTTCTGGGGTTTCTTTGGTGATCATTACTCTCAAAATGAATAGACAAAAGTATGAAGCCCTCTGCTCTACATTTACAGTGGAAAGGAATAGTAGCAAGCAGTTTCCAGGAAGGTAGAATTACAACTGTCGAAGAAAACCTTATACCCAATTACCAGTATTTTTCATCTCTGAACAAATGTAAATATGAAATGTGACCCAAATTCATTTGTTTTTCGGAAGTGGTGCACACTAGGATTTTCTTTTCCATGAGAAAATGACACTTTATAACAAAAAAGCCAGCAAACTTTACTATGGATTTACTGCTGCATTGCTCCCTGGGTAAATCTTCACATTTGCTTTTCAAACCAGGAGGAAACCATCAAGTTACAGAAGGAGCAACAAATTTCTCTGCAAGTTTGAGGCTGTAAGTTCGAGTTGCAATGCATTCCCCAAACGCTATGCAGAGTAACAAAGGGTCTGTGTGTTCTGGATTTGTGGGTTCATAGGAAACTAGAAAAGCCAAAGGAAAAGAAAGAAGAGCATTTCAAAAAACATGTGTTGAAAGCCAGGCATGGTGGCACATGCCTGTAATCCCAGCACTCAGGAGGCTGAGGCAGGAGGATTGCCATGAGTTCCAGGCCAGCCTGGGCTACATAGTGAGCTCAAGGATAGCCTGAACTATAGTGCAAGACTCTGTCTCCATGAAAAAAAAATGCATTGAATTCTAGCAGCAGTCTTCATAATGTAATAATAATGCCAGAGCTTTATACCTCACCTTGGTTGATTAAAATAGCTGCAACCTAACTTATATCTGTTGCCAAAACACACAAAAAAATATAAAATTTCTGCCTTGTTTTAATACATACCAACCACCTACATAAATGATGCAATTAATTCAAATAATAAAACCCATGATATTTTGAGAGAAGGTAGGGAGAAAATTCAGATCAAAATAATATTTTTTTGTTAAATGCCCAGTATAGCTATCTTTTTGTAAAGGTCTCAAAATAAACCAGCAGTTTTTCTCATTAGCCCATTGCATAGCGCTTTGTGCCCCTTTCGGGTCTCTTGCTAGGTCACACACGAGGACAGCAGGTGTCTCTGCAGGTGCACACAGGCCTTCAAAGGTGTGAAGGTATGCTCTCAGGCTGAGCCTCCATCAGCCTTTCTTGGGCTCCATGTGAGTCACCGAGTGGGCTCCTGCAGGCCCCTCTGGCTTCTGAAACTTGAGCTCCTTCTCAGATGGACCATGAGGCCAGTGGCCGCAGGGGTGCCAGTCCAAGTGAGCCCCGAGAGCACCGCACTGACCAAAGATGCTCTTGCAGCCTCCAATGCCAAAGCTGGTCTTGGTTAGGTTACTCATTTCAAGGCTGGCCTCTCTGTTATCCTGGAGAACTGTGCTGCTTCCTGAAACTAGCTTATTCCTGAAACTTGTTCCTGAAACTTGTTTATTTTTTATTTTTTGTCTTTTTTCAAGCAAGTGAGGAAAGAAAGCCTTGTTCAGCTGCAAGCTGCCGTGCAACAGGCGGTACTTCCTTAGATCTCAGGGAAGCTATCCAGACACTTCATGTGCAAGGGAAACAGAGCATGTGTGTTCTGCTAAAAGGACTTCAGTGAATAAATTTTTTGTGAGCAGAAAAATTTCATGATATGGGGGAAATGTTTGAATTTAAAAATTTTTAAATTTATTTATTATTTCCCAATTTCTTCCAAAATGGATTTAGGCTCATTTGCAATAAAAAGCCTCAAATGAGGTGGGGTATATAATAAGTGGTGTCCCTAAGAAATGTCCTCTGAGATGGTCAAGCACGAAAAGCAATACAGGAGAAAATGTGCTCAGGAAAAACAATAGGAAAAGGGGATCCAGACCAGGACAGCAATGAGGCCAAATAACTGCACAATGTCAAGCAAAGTCTATAAATGGGTTTGGATCTGCATTCTTTGTGTATTTAAACTACTTCCAGGGCTGCTTCCTAACAGGGATGGAAAAAGAATAGGCACTCCTAGATCAATTTGTAAACCAAGAACCGCATTGACCTATTCCAGCAAAGACTGCATCTGTGACAGCAGCGTGATCCAGTGGCCTTCCTGTGCCCTCCAGAAGGCAGGAGTGACCCCAGACCCATGCTTAGCTTGGCCTTCCACAGTCCCGGACTCTCCTGTATGTGTGGGATCCACTTCTTAGAACTACCTGTGGATTATGTGTGGACTACAGTAGTTCACTGCCCTGTTTCTTGAAAGGTTGATTGCTGCCACTCAGCCCTGGGTATTTAGGAATTGTGTCCACTCATTGTCACTCGTGACCCCAGGCTCCTAGATGCAACCTCTGTCATGAACCTGATCTACACGAACAATTCACTCCAAGATTCTTAGGACGCTTATGCCCAGCCCCTCCTAACACAGCCCTTATAACCTCAGTGAAGGCAATAGTTTCTGACCATATTAGAGAAAAAAGACAACTGGGAGAGGGGTGAGGTCTTTGAGTCATTTGTAATTAATTTCTCTGGAGGTCACCTTTATCTTTGTTCCACAACAAGCTACTAGGAAGTTTTGACACCTCTGCTTCATTTAATACACATGATCATTTTTTCCAAGCTTTGAAAAGTCATCTTAATAGCGTATTATAATACATCAAAGATCCCATCATAGGATTGGTGAGTAGAGTACTAGCAGAACCACACACACACAATGGTGACTCAAGTCACAGGTTCAGCAAGCCTCCTTTGCTAATGCCACAATCCAGAGAGCAAAGGAGCAGGACTCTGAGGCTTGTCTAGTGCATCTGGATGGACGCACTGAAGAACACTGAACGCTGTGGTTTGGGAGGAGCACCTTACTGTAGAACAGCATTGCTTCCAGTCTGAGAATCATAAAGGAGAAGCTACTGTGGCCATGCCTCTCCAATTGATAATTTCTGAAAACCTGGGACTGGCCCTTCTAACTATTAATCCAGCAACACGGTCAACTTTTATCAGGACTATTAGTAAAAACAGGATTTGCTAGAGGAATACAGGGATTACTGGTGAAAAAAGTGACAGGGCCTCATTTATAAAGAAAAAGTCAAAGCATGTCTGAAAATGGATCTCAGGGAAGCTTTTCCTGTAGAGAAGAAGGGCAGCAGGACCAGGAGGAGAGGTGGGCATGAATGGCTGCGTTATCCAGCAAAGCACCACTAAATTTAACTTTGGTTCAGTTGAGAGAGGAGCTGTGGAAACAGTGTGGACTTCACATCCAAATTCTCAGCTGATATTCTTGTGCCCCTCAGGTATTGGTTGAAAGCCCCAGAAATATGCAAATTTATAGGTAAAGTTATCTCTCTGTGGACAAAGGTAACGTGATTTCCAGCAGGCTGATGAGGAAATACTGATGTTGACTTTTAAATGAGAACACCATTGTGCATTGTGCATAAAAACGTTCCAGGGATTCAAGGATCTATGTGCGGCGCACTGACAGACTCTGCCACAGAACCTTTTTATTATGCTCCATAGTTCAGATAGGATGCTACCCCTGCATTCCAAATGAGCTTAATGTTCAGTACATTTTTCAAGGGATGATCATAGGAAAAATGAATGCATTGACAGTCGGTTCCATAGGTGAGAGCTTTAATGCATTTTCAGTAGCATGTGTGCTCTTTCTGTTGCTGTGATGAGTTGGTATAAACCGAGCCATTTGAGATTCAGAAGTAAAGGGCTGGTGACTGGCACAAAGAGCTGGGTCTTGGGCTGCAAACTGGGACCACAGAATAGATTCTCATTTTTCATTGTGAAGTCTTTGACGCAGCTGTGGCCTCGTTAATTCCGTACAGCATCCCATTTAGCCACTAACTTTCTAAGAAAACTAGACGAGAGATGAGGCTAGGCAATGCCAGGGGAGAGTCTTCAAGAGGAAGGAAAAGTTAAGTAAAGTACAAAAATTGGAAGAAATTAGAGCCCAGAGAATAAGAACTATTCCTGGTAAATAATGAACAAAAGATGCAGTGAGTAGAACAGTAAAATGTTCTTTCAATGGGATATGAAGATTTTTATAGATTTTCTAAGATTTATATCTATTCACTTCTTTGAGAGGATGACACACTAGGCGTGCATTTTCTAAAATTATATTACACAACCATTGATTTTAGACAAAACATTAAGCTATGAAAAAGGGAAGTAGAAAAGTGTGAATGGAATACGATGCGGTGGTAAACGGAGACCAGCTGTTAAATCCACAGGGGGGAAATGCTGTTGTTGTTACGTAAGTAAACAAAGCTATTTTCAAATAACAAGCAGATTAGGAAAGGCAGCATATTCTCATCAAGCATGCGTCTTGCCTTCCGCCACTTTGTTCCTTTTGCTCAGTAAAATGTGGGCGGGCCGGCAACACATCGCTGATCCAAGGGTGAGAGGCAGGGTGCCTCCATTCGCTCTCTTGCGAGCCCGCCGGCTGCCTCGGGAAGAGCACACACCTGGTGGTTACCCGCAAAGAGGAGGAGATTTCGCAGAAGCCGACCCCGGGGTCTCCCGACACGCACGGCGGGGCCATGTGGAGAAGCAGGTCTGCCCAGCACGCCCACACAAATTATAAAAATGAATGTGTGTGATGGCAATTTAGTAAGGTTCGGACTACTCTGTTATCTCAATGGTAGACATTAAATCTGGACATTCTCATTTTCTATATCCACCATATATTCTGGTGCTACAAAAATATCTTCTTTCTAGAAAAGGTTTTACTATTCCAGTGGCAAATCTGCTAGAGGGAGGAAAGTGTGGGGCCGCAGTGCAAACAACCACTGCTTTGTGACAGCCTGGCCCATTACCGCTTGGAGGTAAATGAAGGGCTGGAGGTTATCTCTGAAAGCCTTTAATTGCGGCAACAGTAACACAGGCGAGCTGATAAGCAAAGGAGTCTCCACTTTGCCTGTAGGAGGGTTGTATACAAAGAGGGTGGGAAAGTTGCTCTACTGACACCTACAGAGCAGCTCGGACTGAGGATGGAGCTCTGCTTGCGGGATTTCAGGAGGTCTTTCTACCCCTCTGCTGGTGGAGCTAAGCAGAACCAGGCCCAGAGCAGAGCGCTTGCCGCGGAGGGTACCCCGCTCCCGGACCTTCACCGCGGGCACCCCTGCCTGCTGCTGCTGTTTCCTTCCGCTGGGTGTGAGCGGAGGATGTCCGAATCCCGTCTGCCCACACTGCCTTTCCGAGGTGTACGAAGTAGCTCCGGTGTCAGCACGAGCTCATCTCTCAGCATTTCCCCTAAGGCCTTGCGAAGGCCAGCACTGCAGCACGTGGGAGCTCTTGCTGAATTCGCCGAGGTTCGCGCTCGCGTTCTTACAGAAGCATGTTAGTGAAGATTCCCTCTTCCATCTCTGTCCTCCCAGACACCATTGTTCCTTAGTGACTCCAAAATGAAGTCAAATGGTCCAGGCTTCCCGCGAGCAAAGTTGGACTCTTCTTTTCCAGTTTATACCCAGTCACCTTCTGTGTTTAACTGTCCCTCTGGGTATTGATCCTACATTCCAATCAGACAGTTTTGCCATTATAATTTATATTGTAAAATACGCACTTTTTTCTTTCATGTGTAAACATTTTCTCCAATAATTTACTCTCACTAAAGCATGTTTGGTGGCATTAATTACCATCCAGGAAAACGTAGCCAGGGAGGGGTAGGGAAATTGAAGGTGTGATTTTAATTACAGTGGCAGGGAGCAATCCTGTAGCAGGCGGCCCTTGAGTGAGCTTTGAGCCCCGAGAGGGAGTGAGCCCTGTGGTGATCTGTGGGAATAGCATGGCAGGCAGGGTGCACGCAGCCTGGGAAGACTCTGAGGCCGAAGCCGCGCTCTCGTGTGCAGACTGGGTGCAGCCAGCTCCAGCTCGGGGATATCAGGGTCTGAGGCTGGGTGAAGGGCAGCTGGGGACCAAGGACTGAAGGACGGGGTACGGACAGCCAAATTCTCTCCACAAGCAGGGCTGTGGAGCGCCGTGAGCAGAAGAGTGAGATGACTAACTCTAGGTCTTGCAAGGGCCTTTAGCCACTGTCCCGGGAACTGACTTGCAAGAGAGAGACACTCCAGGGAAACTGAGGCCACTGCCACTATCCGAGTGAGGGCCGAGGATGGCGTAAACAGACGAGAAACTGTCACACTCTGCATGGCTTCTGAAGCTAAGTTGAACACATTTCCTGTCACACTGGGTCTGACCTGAGGGGGGTGGAAGGTGAGGATTTGGGCCAAATGACCAGAAGGATAGTTTCCACAGGATGACGAGGCTGTGCTAACTGTGCAGGGAAACATCCGGAGTGGGGTCTGCCAGTTGCGCTTGAGATGCACCATATGGCCTCCTGGGTTAAAGGCAGAACCGGAAGTTAAAATATAAATCTGCATTCAGCTTGGCTATCAGGCTGCAGTGATGCATTTGCAAGATGCGACTGCAGGAAGGACAGGCAACCCATGTGCTGATGTGTGCGCCAAGGAGGGAGGGCGGAGGCGAGGAAAGGCGCTGATCGGCAGCGAATCCACTGCAAGACCTGAGAGCTGAGGAGCGATCATAACCGCTGGCCTGAGCAGCCTCGAAGTCGTCAGGAGTTTCTTTGGACAGTTTGGACGAGGTCGTGCAGTCTAAGTCCCGTTTAGTAGACTGAAAGTACAGCAGGAGGACTGAGTCCACAGAGGAAAATAGAGCACATTTTTAGGAATTTTTCTTTCTTTCTTTTTTTTGGTACTGGGGATTGAATTAGGGACCATGTGCTTGCAAGGTAGGCAGCAGAACCACTGAGCTAAATCCGCAGCTCTTTAGGAATTTTCCAATAAATGAATGGAATATGAAGAAATTTGAGATAAGAAGTATATTGATTTTTTGTTAATTTTTTTAAAAAATGAGAACATAGTGTATTTGCATCTAAATTACAGTTACTCATAATGGAGGTAAAAATGATGATATGGGAGGAGGAGAAAAAAATAAGTGGGCAGTGTCCTAAAGAGAAGAGAAAAGAAGGGTTTTGTAAATAAGAGAAAGGTTTGGCCATGGCTAAGATCACCAGCATTCAATTCATTGTAATGAGCAAGTTGCAGAGTTGACCGTACAAGACTGGGGTAGAGAGGTAGGAGTGTGTGTGTGTATGTATGAGAGAGAGAGAGAGAGAGAGAGAGAGAGACTTCATCACTGGGGCAAAACACCCAACACGCGCATCCTAAAGGAAGAGCGGTTTATATTCGGCTCACAACTTCAGTCCGTGGCCAGATGGCTCCCAGGACGCACAGGAGGGTGGGGGCCAGGGGAGTAGATGTCCAACCTGTGGCCGCCAGCGAGCAGGGAGAGAAGAGGGTCCCTTCAGTCACTCTCCAGCGACCACCTCCAGCCAGGCCCCTGCTAAGGGCTCTCGTCAGTGGCTGATCCACCGGGGCACACAGTGCACCACATCCGTCACCTCCCCAAAGTGCCACCTCCTCCGATCCTGAGACTTGAAGGGTTGTTTTAGATCTAAGCCATGATGATGTGGCAGTTGGTATGGTATGTGAAAAGTGTCCTCTAGATTTTCTCTGTGTCCGGGCAAACACTCTGCATGAGCTAGTGGGAATTGAAGTTCCAGGAGTGTATAGTGTATATATAACAGGAAGAGAAGGAAACAAATCAACCAGGGACATGCAGTCTATGCAGGCTGAGATGAACACTGATGAAGCTAAGGTGGCTCAGGCAGCACGGCTGTACCTTCTTCCCATTCAAACTGAGCTGCTAAATGTAGGTACAGGGTACGGGACAGTTTCGTTTTAACATCATTCTTGTTTTACCAAAAATATATGACATGAGAGAGAGGCAGAGAAGCAGGAAGTAGATGGAGGTGACTAATGATGGAATTAAGCTGAGATCTTGGGATAGGAAGGAATGAAGGACAGGAAATTTGGACAGGAAAAGGAGTGGAAGATGATGATAAGGGGGAACAACATTGCTGCTGTGGAATCACAGAGGAGTGCGATAGAAAACATTTGGAGACAGGGGAAGGGTAAGGTGCCAGACACCAAAAGTATGAAGAGTTTGCCGTTAATGAAACAGTGACATTTAAGGGTGACTGTGGCCCAGCAGCTGTGAGGACAGTGGAGATGAACCTCACGGGAGGGAAGGAGTTAAGGCCTGGGGTACGGGAACTGCTGCTTTGCAAATATTAACCACCGGGAATTTTGACAGCAATGCTAGAGAAGACAGGGACAACGGCCAGCAGGAAAGGGGTAAGGGGAGTGACTAGGGCCTGGCAGCAGTGTCCAGCTTGGTGTAGTTCTGGCATAGTCTGATGGCAGGAGATTGAAAGTTGAGGCTTTATGGGAAGGAAAGAGGATGTGGAGGGACCAATAATGAACATCGGGAAGGATATTCTCCTCTGCAGAGCGAAGGGCGCAAGTGGGAGGAGGAAGGGTGTCTCCTTCTGAAGGAGCGCTGGGGAAACAGTGATCCTGAGGAAGACTGGCTGCCCAGTAAAACATGTGAAGGCCTCTTGCAGAGAGGAGGTGGCGCGGGCAGGAGGTGCACTGGGAAGTTCCAGGAGGTGTGGAAGTAGGGCTTCAGGAGCTGGGGGGAAGGGTGGGAGCGCAGCACCATACAGACCAAGTGGACGTTTTGGTCCCCATGGGAGGAAAGACCAGGATGGTCTGGGTTGGCTTATATTTACAAGTGTTCACCACAGGGCAGTTCTTAATATTTTGCAATAATTTATGCAAATAGAGTTATTCAATACAGAAGACGGATTTTGCCTGAGTCTTCCATTTTTATTTTAGTTTTCTGAAACCAACCATTGTAACAAGTGTGCCACTCGTAGGGGACATTGCTAATGGTGCGGCTGTGAATATGTTGATTTGGCTGGATATGGGGAATCTCCGAGCCTTCTGCTCAATTTTGCTGTGAACCTAGAACTTCTGTTAAGAATAAGATCTACTAAACATGAGAAGATTCTGAATCCCAGAGACAGACACAGTGCTTGCTGGACCTTCTCCACATGTGATTCAGTGGAATTCTGCCTCTTTGGTGGGAACCACCGCCTCCTGCCGCCATTCACAAAACCCTCCTAACTCTGGCACGACTCTCATGGAAGTGTATTTGCCCTCCCCGTTACACTGACCCGTTCTTCTGTTATAGCTAACCGGGCCAGATTTTACGTGAGATATAATAAGCTTTTTGAGAAAAAAAACCTGCACTTATTTCATTTCTGCATTCCCACAGCACTTGAGCCAGCAGCACGTGAGTTCTCCTGAGAGGTGTTTAGCACATGCGATGAGGCGCCATGGAGAGCTATTTCCATATGAACCGATAGAGGCAGATACGCATGCAGCACATGGAGAAGACAAATGGGTAGGAAACTGGGATGGCCACACAGGGAGGGTGGGATAATAAACAGTGTGTTCCTGAAAATTGGAGAGCGGGACTGAGTCGCGCAGCAAAATAAAGAGGCTAAAATATTAGGTCAAGGGTGTCACAAAATTCACCAAAACTCTTCCCTGTTTCTCTAGAAAAATAAACTTTCCCTAAACCAATAGACCTATAAAGTTAACTCATTTACACTGATCGAAGCTCAGCTGAGGCTGATGTAACAATTCATGATGCTCAGAACTGATGTACCTCCTCCCACATTGTGGAAGTAATTCTTCAGAAAACAGCACACCATCCTCTCACATCATTATAGTTAAAACACGTCTACTCAAACAAGCAAATTACATGATTCACCAGTGATCTTTATGGGTCTATTTCATCTTCAATCAAATATATGACTATAAAACAATATCTATTCCAAGAATGATATATTATGAACCTCTGCTCCCGCTGGCCTGGCATGCATAATTATCAGATATTTCTTTCTATACATTTCTGTGTAATGTATCATAATTATTATAATATATAATTGTCAAAGTATGCTATATAGTAGTATATAGTAAATATCATATATTTTAAACATTATAAGTACATATAACTTCGTATTGTATTTGTGTGTGTATTTGTTTATAAAGAAACATATCCAACAACAAGACAGTTTTCTCTGTGTGTGAGAATAACAAATGATTTTTGAGGTAAGGGATAGAAATGTGAATTTACTACAGTGAATGTATTTTACAGTTATAAACAGAAAAAAAATGCTTATAAAATTAACATCCAGCAAAAACTGTAAAGGATTACAAAGAAGATGTTTGTTTTCAGGCAGCCAATTCTAACATACTTTAGATATTGTTTTATAGTCCTATATTTGAAGACAAAATAGGCTCATAAAGATCACTGGTGAATCATGTAATTTGCTTGTTTGAGTAGAGGTGTTTTAACTATAATGATGTGAGAGGATGGTGTGCTGTTTCCTGAAGAATTACTTCCATGATGTGGGAGGAGGTACATAAACTCAGAAAAAGGAAAATAAGACTTCATGGGACAGCTGCCTGTCCCCCATTGTCTGTTCACCCTTTGTCCTGGGGAACACAGAAGTGTAGGACCAGATACTATCTGCAAGCTGAACAGCAGGAAGATGTCTTGGAATCCAAGATTTCCATCCCTTCCTTTACCTTTTCCTTAGTCCCTTTTCATATTTATGTGCCTACAGAGCACCTCCCAGTCAAAGAACAGCCGGTCAAGGTCAGATTTTGATCAGTGAGAAGATGGTAGAGGCCAGTCGGAGAATCCAAGATGAAGAAGATTTTATCATGTAAAAGGTTCTTTCTGCCTGCAGCATATGAGGATTTCTTCTCTATTTCTTCAGTGACATGAAAATTGGAACTATGTTTCTTAAAGAAAGGAACAAAAGAGACTAAAGTTTAATTATACTGTTTTATTTCCCTTGCAGCTGTGTCCCATTAGCCGCTGAGCCCTGGTAAAGTTCCTGGCAATCTTTGACCCTCCTACTCCTACAGCCCAGTGTGAACTGGTAATTACCATCGATTATAGGCCACTGACTGTAGGGAGAGAGAAACTTTTTTTTCTTTTGCAGGGGCCTATGAATTAACTTTATCGTTGCATTATAACTCTTCAATTTCTGTATCTGAAGCTACTAAAAAGTTCAAGACACATGGTTGTCTTTAATATTGCCATAAATTGCTAAGAACTGTGATGTTTCCTAGCTCAGTGTTGCCTTGAAAGGTTGCCTTCTTTTCAATAGGTAGGCTGATTTTTACATGGTTTTGGGCATCAAAAGCGTGCAGAATTCTTCTCTGAACTTTCCATGACAGAGATAATTATAAGAGGAGGTAAACCTTAATGTATGCAGTTAGTGTATTAAAACATTTAAATCTCTTAATGTGCTTTTAAAGTACGTACTGATATTTATCCTCTTAATATCAGAAGACCCTGAAGAAAGGCTCTTCAGGTTCCACAGTTAGGAAGTGCTGGCTCAAGGGGCTGAACTCCAGGCTCAGCTGGGAGTTCTTGCTCTTAGCCAGAGTGCTCTCCCACCTTTGTGTCTGTTGCGGTCTTTACAGAACTGCAAATCACTCATGGGAAAGGCCCATGGGAAGAGAAGCATAACCAGGGAGAGCCAGCATTACTGTCATACTGAACAGCCCTCAGTCAATAAATTCCTACTGACGCCTCTTCTCTCATTTACCTTTAGAACAATGTGACCTTCCCCGAAGGATGTTGTGACTGATCAGATTCTCATCCCATCACCATTGCCATGTGATGGAGAAGGTAAACTGCTCAGACCCTGGGCCTCAGTCCTAAGCACCTCAGGACTTTGTGCTCAGTGGCTCTCTGGCTGGAGCGGCATGAAGCAGACGCTGGTGCTCGGGTGAAGCATGAAGCAGAGGTGCTTTGCCACCACCTTCCAACTTTCTGGGGTTAATAATAGCCTATGTTTGACAGGAAGAAAGAACAGCCTCTTAAGTAGTCAGGGATATTTAGGGGATACCAAGTCCACAAAAGTACACTTGTTCACCTGAAACCTGCCTCTTAATTTGCAGAAGCAAGTGCGAAATGAAGTTGCAGGGCCCTTGCTGGACAGGGAGGAAGACTTTCCAGGCAGAGAGGAGCCTCAGTGAAGCGCAGGGCCCTCCCGAACTCAGAGCCGGGCCCACATCGCGCTGCTCTGCATCCCTCAAGAATGCCCTGCTCAGCAAGCCTGATCGCTGTGACCCGGGACACAGAGCTGAGATGGCCCGGCAGCCCCTCCCGCGCTCAGGCCGGCCTCACGTCTGCAGCCGCGGAAAGAGCAACCGCCCACCGCTTCGCAGCCCCTCACTTCGCTCTGTGCCTCGGACAGGCATGGAAAAGCTGTCCCGCGGTGATTCCTGTGCTCAGGAAGACTGGAGATGAAGACAGCTCTAGCAGCCCCCTTTCATTCTCGCACTCTGCCAGAAATAAACTCTGGAGAGGTCAGTTCCAGCAAATACATTTTGAAACGCAGAAAATTGTGTGACTGCTTAATGTATCTTCATTTTAATCTTTTCTCCTTTTCTGCAGTAAAAAGAGAGCTTTTCCAAGTTTTCTTACCTGGGGCAATTTCTTACTCACTTTTCTTTTTCCTTCTTTTTTCCCGTTTGACAGCTCTTCTGCAGAAAGTTTATCGTTTATGAGCTTCTAGGCTTCGAGTCAATATGCGCTGTCAGAATCCTTCGGGCCATGTTGAACTTTTATTCAATGTTGTCTCTCCCTCCTGAAGCCCTGTAGCTATCATTTCTTTGAAAGGCTGTCCCAGCTCAATATCTGAAGATTAGATTCTCACAGAACCTTTTAATCACATAGCAGAAGATATAACACAACCAGCAGTATTACTATTCCAGGCTCGTATTTATGGGTTTAATTAGCTGGGCTAGATATAGAGCAGAGAAACTTTGACCCTAAAAGAGAATTTGTTGATAATTAAATTCTTACCTACTTTTTAGTAACATACCTGAATATTCCCATTATTAAATAATTAAATGTGCTGCTAGTAGAATAATTTTTAAAACCCCATTTTCATTATTTGTATAGATATGTATTAAGAATAAAGTATGTATGTATATTGTATTATTTTGTGTTATATATTTACAACTTCATTGCTGATTTATATTGAGGTGCTAAATATTAATAGCATATTGATATATTCCTTAATAAATGGCGGCTACTTAGATAAGAAAATTCATTTAAAAATCACATTAAAATCATTCTCAGAAATATTGTATGTATTGTGCAGAATTTAAATGTTATTTTAATTAAATAAATTAATAACATAGATTAAACCTTTATGTTATTGCCCTGAGGGCAACACTGGGATTTGAGGCTTATTAACAGGGGAACATGCAAAAATGGAAAGTTCTAAAAGGTTCATTTTCTTTGTTGCCCTTCAACTAATTGCTGTAAAATAATCTTCGCTCTTTTGCCAGTTTAAACTGTCACGGAAGAGTAAGCAATCCAAACTGCAATCTCTTGATGTTGTTGCATTATCTGCTGCCAAGTCTCTTTTTAAAGTTCTGCAAACAAACATGCGTGCCAATTAAGCAAAAATAAATACAGGAGGAATGTGCAGTGACCTTGTGCCATTTTCTCATTAATTCTAGGAAATGACTCTGGGCCTTTTCCTGTTTTTGCCCCCGAGATGAAAGGGCAAGTCCTCCCCAATGATGCAGGTAAAAGCACCAGGTTTGCTTCCATCTTGGACGCTAGACTCCGATCGGAGACCATGCCGAATGGTGCACTTTGAGGTGGGAGATCCCTTCCTTCATAATGTCATCTGTTAGAGAAAGGTTTGAGAAAAGGTCAGCTTTCCCCAGTGTAAAGAATTCACTGGCAATTCATCCAAAGTCACTTCTTGCTTCTTAGAACTATCTTTCTTTAAGATTTGCTGCGATGATTTCCCCCAGCAAATAGATTCAAAATACCAAATAAGAGGCTAGGGATTATGTCCACAATCCAATGACTTATATTCAAATATATTTCACTGAAAAGTAAGGTAGTTTTGAAGTACAGTACAGAAAACCATTGGACGGAGGAGAGGTGAATGTTCTCTGCCCATTCGGTTGGAATCAGTCCAAATTCAAGCAAAAAACAAAACAAAAAAACAAACAAACAAAAAAGCTTGAAGGGTGAATTAAAGAATATCCAATGAAAGAACTATTTTCCAAGATGTGATCCACAATAAGAGAACAATAAGATACTGTGAAACACAGTGACTAAGAACACTGAGGTTTCCGCTAGGTTTATCAAGATAAGAGGGGGATAGTAGGACCAGAGCCCAAAAAAGCGATGGTACTGGGGCCAGAGATTTAATTCAGTGGTTCCAGCATCTGCCTCACAAGAGCAAGGTCCCAGATTCGGTCCTCGGTACCAACAAAAGAGCTATGGTACTGGACAACCGGCCTGAGTACTGCTCTGCACTGTGAGGTGGTCTCAGCTCTTTATTCTCCAGAGCAGATTTGTAAAGGCTACAAATAGGACTCAGAGGCCAAGAACAAAGGGATCAGATCACTTTATTAAGCAAGCAGAAAGGCAGTCTTAGGACAACACCCCTGGAGGACCTATGAGCTAGCAGGAGGTATGGGAGCCCCCGTCCAGGTCTGGGGTGGGATCTGAGGCTTTAGCGGGGAGAGTGGGCATCCATGACTGACGGTGCTCATCCAATCAACTATGTCCCCCTTCATGTCAGAAAGGGGAGATTTGAGCTTATGGGCCAAGTCAGCACCAACGTGGTGCCCCAAGCTCAGGAAGGGCATCAAAACCATGATGCAAATGGATGCTGTGAGGTCCAATTGGGCCGACAGGGCCACCACAATTGAACCTGAGGCTTGAGACCCAAGTAGTGACTGTGGGGTCAGAAGGTGTCAGGCTAAGTAGACAGGGAGTTTGCAAGGGGTCGTGGAGTGCTCTTTCAGGAAGGCTGGAGAACAAACTCAGCAATTTGGCCCAGGCCCTTCTCAGAGCCTTCTCCCAGCCCTGCCGTGTCTCCCTGTCCAGCTCATTTCTAGCTGACACCTGCCCCATTGGCAACAGCTCTGGGTCCTCACAGTCAGTGCCAGGAGTGGAACACACCCACTAGTGCACTGTAGCTGGAGGGAGAGTAAGGACCTACAGGTCTGTCTTCTCTTCCTGAGATCTCGTCCCATGGAACTCACCAAGCGAGAGGCAAGAGAACCAGAGTCAGGCACCGCACCTCTGACCACAGCAGAGGGCACTGATGGAAACCCGGACACAGGCTGTGTGTCTTTGACCTGGGACCCAGTATTTCCATACATACCCTTTTCCTCAGCATTCTTTATGGTTTTTAAATAGAAGTGTAGAAACAGAGGTCTGCTGAGAGAAGAAGGGTTTGAAGAAAAAAAATCTTTTGATGGAAACATACCTTAAAAATTTAAGCTGTTCCCTGTATTTAAATGAAGTCATGATGTTAATAATCACATTATTTTCTTTCCCCTTCACATAGCTGACACTGAGCCATCCTTTGACAATTATAAAGGCCACCATCTTTATTTTTGCCCTCTGGCATATTAATTATGTATTCCTTCTTCTTAGAAATATTCACAGAAGCCAGCCCATACCAAAGAACCACCCTGCAACTTGGATTCACTCATAATTCCTCACTATAATCCTCAAAAATGATCAATGAAACTGCTGATATTATGTCTTGGTATCTTCAAGTGCCAGAGCAATGAAAATAGGAAACAACTGCAAAGATCTTTCTGCAGGACATTCCCATAGTATAGAGATCTAAACATAAGAAATGTACTAAATTCCACTCGGATACTTCAAGGAGAGCGTCTCGCCTTTATTAACTTTCAATAAGTTTATTGCTCTCCACAGGGCATAATATTGTGGTGTCGAAGATAGGAACTAATGCATAATTCCCTTTTTTCAAATTAATTAAAATTAAGATAAAAATCAAGACAATCGAGTAATCAATATAATACAAAATAAAATAAGCCCTACAGAGGAACAAAGCTTACATTTGCAATTCTTACATGTCTTACCATCTCTTTAAATGATGCTAATTTCATATGCATCCCTCTGAAAAAAGATCATATCAACATGTTCCATGGCCTAAGGAGGAAGCAGTCCCCAGCTACAAAGAGTAAACTCAAATTGCCAAGCCTACTGATACAGCATGGATAAATCAGCTCTGGGTTTACTAAGCAGGATAGAGAAAGCAACAGTATTTAAAAAGACAGCAGCCCAAAATTCTCTTTCCTTAATACTGAACAGATATTGATATTACTAATGCCAATTTAATGTTACCCCCAGTAACCTCTGTAACGATCATGATCTTACGTAGAATATATCTGCTTATGTGAAGCAAAAAAACTTAACCTCTCTTATTTCTACCTGCTGTCCTGATACATTTAGAATAGCTTTCAAAAGAGTGCATATTTTTTAAAAATGTGTTCCCAGTACGTGGTACACCATAGGGACATATCATCCCTGAATATTATATTTTTATTTCTAATATAGTAGCATTGACTCTCATGGTGTAGCTCCAAAATCAGGCTACCAAACAGCCCAGTAGCCCCAAACCAAGTAGTGTCATCTGTTTATGGTCCCAGTCTTCCCCTGCAGCTTTCTCCCTAACAGGCCCTGCATCGCCATCGTTTTCCAGAATTGCATGAATCAAGTCCAGCCTCACCTGACAGAAACATTGGAGACTGATTTAGGCCAATTAGCAAAATGCTTTGAGATGCATCCAAATCATTGTATCTGTCAATAATGGTTGGCTTTATTTTTATTGTTTTTAATTGCTGAGTTGCATTCCCTTATAGAGATACACCACATTTTATAACCCATTGACTCTTTGAAAGAGAATTTGGATGGCTTCAGTTTCAACGTGACTATGGATGGGGATGCTGTAGACATTCCAGTACAGGTTTTGTTTTGGTGAACATTGGTTTTTATTTCCCTAAATAGGTAAGAGTGGTACTGTTGAGCTATGTAGCTAGTAAGTGTTTTAGCAACTGCTGGTCTGTTTTTCAGGGTGACTTTACCACTTTCTTGTGATTCTCACAATCAGCATTAGTTTTCGCAGCATCCTTTCCAACCTTTGCTATGGCTGTAATTCTTTCACATTGTTCATTCTAATAGATAAGCATTATATATCATCCTGGTTGAAATTTGTATTCCCTAATGAGTAGTAGTATATAGAAATGATGTTGTTTCTTAAAGAAAACAAAAATTTTATTACATCAGTGAAATCATTAGTGCTAATGATTTCTTTTTGAGATTATATGATTATATTTTTAAATAGCTACATAATTTTTCCTTTACCCTAGTGTGTTTAGGGTGATTGCTCCTGGTAAGAACTGTCTTCACCCTTCCATGTGTCAAGTGTATGGGGCTACAGTTGTGCTGGTGGCTTCTGCTTCAAGTGTCTTTACAGTTACTGTGACCACACTTTCTTCATCGCTGATGTTGGTAATCTGTGTCTCTTTCTCCACAGTCTTGCTGGAGGCTTATCAATTATATTGTTTTTTGCAAAGCATTATCTTTTGATATCATTATTTCTGCCTAATGTATGTCTGTTTTAAATTTCATTGATCTCTTCTCTTTATTATTCCCTTTCTTCTACTAAATCTGAATTAAATTTGCTCATCTTTTTCTCCATTATCCTAAAGTAGAAATTTATAATATTGATTTGGAATCTTCTTTTGCAATGTAAGTATCTAATACTCTAACATTCATTTTGGTGGATGGTTTAGTTGCTTCCCACAAGTTTTGATACACTGAATTTTATTTCTGCATAATTCAAAGCAGTTTCCTATTTGTCTTGAGATTTCCTCTTTAACTCAATGAGTTATATGGCAATATTTTCATTAATTTCCAGCAGACTATTTTCCTCTAATCTTTCTGTTATTTTCTTCTATTTTAAACTCATCATAATCAAAGGGCATATTTACTTGTATCTTTTAATGACAATGGCTTTTTCTGATAGAGGATATGGTCTATCTTTTGGAAAGTATTAATGTTCTAAATATATGGTGTTTGTTATAATAAAATTTTGTTTATAGTGACAAAGAAAACATCAAATGGTTTTCCAATAAAATTTCCTCACTTCTAATTAGTGAAACTTTATGTATAAGAAAAAATTTTCATTTTTTTTAACTGGCTGGTTTTATTTGGAAGTGGAACAATATAGAAAACAGAAGTAGAATTTCAGTGCAATTAGTCTGAATCTCAATGATATTTCTTCTGAAAATACTTTATTTAAATTAGCTTCTAATTACGATAAAATATCATAAAATAAAATATGAATTGTGATTTAAATGAAAAAATGCTTCTTTCTTAAGAAAACTTAAAATAATGAAGTTAGCATTGGAGGTCTCGATGATTATATTTTAAGGTAAATATTGGACAATTCATATTTGGATGTATCCATATAAAAGACAAAATATGCAAATAATGCCAAGCAAGTTACTATAATATAAATATTCAATTTTTCCCTTTTTAGCAGAAGGATCTTCAGATTTCTCAATATAAAATATTTTCAAGTAGGCTAACTAGAGCTTGTTCAGGATACGCTCAGATTTATTTTGACAACTATATAAATTGTCTTTTTCCCTACTTCTCCATCCTGCCAGAAAGGAGTAAACCCCTACTATATCTGTATCTTCAGGATAATAAAAAGAAAATGACACACAATTCTTTTAGCAGATTTTATTGATCTCTTTGTGACTTCCTTAGATTTCTAGCAAACAGCACTCTCTTCAAACCACTGCAGTCATCATGTTAAATTACCTCACTATCTCTAAAGGACTTAGGAAAATTATAATTTTAGTTTCAAAGAACATGAACCTACTTTACTTCTTTTCTTATCACAAGTCTAGTTTATTAGGGGAGATAATTAATTATAGGTCCAAAGCAGTCTTTTACCTTGGGTTGCTTCATAAAATGAACAAGTGTTCGGTTTAACATATATTGGAAAAAATAAATAAACATATTTACATTCTGAGTTGTTGTTGTGAATTACAGAGTATCCAAGTGCTGATGCTTTCAACTAGACTTTGTGCAAGTTGCTTCCACTGTGAATAGCATATTCCAAGGTTAGCAGATAAAGCAGGTCATAGAAAATGGTGAAAGTATAGGTGAACAAGAAGAGGTAGATAAGGAGATTCCCAACTTTTTGCCTAGTTTTACTCTTAAAGAACAGAAGTACTCACATCTATAACTTTACAGTTGCAAGGAAATAAGCAGAAAGAAAAATTCAGAGGACATTTTCTTCTTGACATTGTGGTTGTTGAATGAGCTAGACACCTGTAATCTGCATAGCCATCAGTTCCAATACCAAGTCTGTTTGTTTTTATGATCTTGGATAAATGTGAGGCTTACATTCTCCTATCCAAAGTGAGTTTAACAGTATTTACCTCAGATAGCCATTAAGCTGGCTTAAAGGACGTGGGAAGCACTAGTGCGGAGTCTAGAATAGAGCAAATATTTTTTTAAAACATCAAATTAATTCATAACAGTTGTGTTTTTGCTTAATGGCTGTAATAAGTGCTATGATAATTTGGATCTAGGCTCACAATTGGCTCATTCTAAAGGACGATGGCAGTATTCCAAAGGAAAGGAAGTGATTTCAAGAGTAATGAAACGGAGAGAGAGAAGCTGGTAGTCATTAACCTGACTTGGCAGTGAGTTCCTGTTGAATGTGGTATGCTCTGCTTGTTGGTTTAACACAACAGCACTGACAAAATGGGGCTGTAAAGCATCAAGTTGTTCTTAATCTTTCTATCAAAACACACCAAATATTTACATGAGTAAATTAAACAAATCCATGATCTCACCAGATTCTAAGATGTTCAAGAAGTAGAAGGACTACATGTGGTTGTGAAATCTCTTGTCCTTTCTTTATATTCCAGTAAAGGAAGTTTGTGGAAGTACAGCTGAGGGCAAATGGGCTTATTACACATGCCATCATCGCAAATCTTTCAAATGTTTTAAATGTAGATAGTTCAATAACTGAACTGTCATCATTACATTAATCGATCAGTCCCACAGTGGAGTGCCACATTGAAGTGTCTCTGTTTGAAAGGGAGAAGTCACATTAAAAGTGTCATATAATTTTAAAACCTTAGTGGGGTGTTATTCATTTCATCATTATTGTTTATGGTGGTTGTATAAGTAGTGCTGTCTTTATAGCTGATGGAATTATAACTCTGATTTTATGACATTCCATTCACCTGAAGCCACACTGGCTACGAGCTGTACTACTACTTAGTGAAAAGAGTGGTATCTAGTGCCAACCCCTTTGAATTATGCACTCAATTAGCCTCTGCAGTACTTCTATTCTTACCCAATTTGCATTGTACTTGTGAAATTTGCAGTTAGCCTTTTAATATACTGCCTCAAGACGAGTTTTTTATTTCAGGAACAAATTGAATAAGAAAATGTCCTCTCATGTTAGTGCAGTGTTATCTATAAACACCCTGGGTCTGGCCTCCGCTGGCTTTGAGCTCTCGGGATGTGGATAAAATTGTTTCCCATGGTGACAGCCTTTGACTGAAATTCTTACCAGTGAAGGTCAAGGACAACAGCTTCTCTGGGTCTCTTTTATCCCTATCATCAACACCCTCATGGTGCCGAATCAGTTGCGAATTTCTTCTCTTATAGAAGTCACAGACACAGCAAAGAAATGGATGTTTTGATAAGGACAGCACAAAGAGCTACCAACATGGGAGAGAGGCAGCCCACATTAGCTTCATAAAATGGTGAAATCTTAAAACCTACCTGTAAATCGTTGTCAACGAGGACACTGTCCATCTTTTGTTTAATCAGTGTCATCTGTCAACACAATGGCCTGTTCAAATTAATCGGGCCAGACACCGCTGGGCATGGTAGTGTCTCCCTTAGCCATCCTTGGACCAAAGACAACATTTCCAGTCAAAATCCTCATTTAAATGCAAGAAATAAAAATTGTACTTAACAACTTCGCTCTCTTCCATCGAAGGTTTTTATGTGACTCTGTGTCCATGTTCTTCCTCGGGCAGTGACTTCCAAAGCACACCCGAAGTGGGGAGCCCAGGCGGCCTCCATCTGTGGGCCTCAGAGAGACGGCGAATCCTCCCCCATACTCCTTTCCGCAACCACGTGCTTTGCTGCTTCCCCGTCCGGCCCGTGTGTGTGCGGGATGGACTCCTAATGACCGTCTGCTGTACAGGGAGAATGGCCCTGAGTATTTCTCAGGTGTTGTGTTTCAGAGATGTTTCTGCTGCAAACTGGATGTTCTGGGAGGTTGTTTCTACTCAAACCCTGAATATTACAAGTGAGGAGTTGGGCCAATCATAATTCTTACTGGTGCACTTTCCAGAAAGTGGTTCTACTAAATAGAAATATATTACTGAAAGGCTGGGAAGTGATGATAAACCCTACCCGTCATCTCTGCCTTTAAAGTCGTTTTGGTTAAATGTAGACAAATCAGGAACAAAGCACCTGCGCTTGCCATTTTCCACTTCTACCCCCGTAGACCTCATTATGCTAATATCATGACTTACTTGACAGAGTAGTTTCATCCATAATCTTGGAAATATATAATGGATTTAATTTCCAAGGTTATATTTTCAGAAAACTATTAATGTCTCTTTCAAAGTCATTGAGACTGAATTATGTTTCAGCAAAATATTAAGTACATTAAAGGTCCTTTTAGATTTGATGGAAGCCAATTGGCAATCCAGTTGCAATTATTCAAGAGCTTTGGGCTCAGAATTGTTAAACTTATTATGAATTATCCATGCAAGCCATTATCTTGAAAAATTAAACCTCTCTGCTACATTCAAACTTCATCAGAGACTGTCACCAAAATAACTGTGGATTTTTAAAAATTCTCAGAGCTTTTCATTTTTAAATGTTCATTAGATAATGATCCTTCAATATTCAGAAAATCTTCTGACCTGAATTAAATAAGATTGCCTCTTGTTAAAAAGTGCCTTTTTCATTTCTCATGCGATACAAGAATTTGCCCATACCATTTCTATTATCTGCCCGAAAGTGGCAACCAGAGCAACTTAAATTTATGTAGATAACATTTAAAAGTCACCAACACCAGATTATAATAATGAGAAGGGCTTATAATTAAGCACTGAAACTTCTTCCACCTAGGGATGGTTCTCATCAATAACCTGTCCACAACTCGAGACAGAACATCTTCTCCCCAGGGACCACTCTGCTAGTCGTCCTTAGCAGACATAACCAGGGATTCTTAATAGAATTACCAGTGGGTCTCATCCCTCCTAGACAGAGATTTGGTTACTTCTATTAGAGCTCCTCTGTTGTAAATGCTAAGAAGTGAAATACTCAGACTGTATCAAAATAGATAGTTGGTCTGAGTGGGTGTAAACAATATTAGGCATGTGTATGTCAGAGGTCTTCAGTCTCTTTTGCTATTTCTAATACTTGACAGGTCTTAGGCTTCTGCCATTTAGAACCTAATCTTCTAAAGGAACAAGGTTGGTAGCATGAAATAAAACCACATGGGAAGGCGTATAATAATGCCAAGATGGTAAGAAATTTTATTTGGAAACTGTAAAATAAATGGACACTCAATGCACTGTACGGTTAGAAAAATCAGGCACAAAGGGTTAAAAAGAAACATAGAAATATGATGGTCATCTAGTGCAAGCCAGGAAAATGAACAAAAAATAATTAGGGAACAGGGAAATTTCAAAATCAAGAGGTACGCATGTTTTGTAGAGTAGGGAGAACAGATAAGAAGACCGTGCAGGGACCAGCGGAGCCAGGATGTGGAGTCCAGCCAGTCAGGCACTCAGGACAGAAGAGCGTCGCTGTAGGGCAAAGAGGACAATGCAGGAGATGATGCTCCTTCCCAATGCTGATTCAAGTCAATGATTTTCCTTGAACCATAAGGAATTAAAACTAGGCCTCTACTCACCTAACACCTGGAGAAAAGGGTTTAAACATTTTATCAGAGGTGAGAGACCATGCCTTAACCATTGGTGAGGCTATGCAGCATATGTCATGTGTCCTTTAACTCAAGAGATTATTTTCTCACTTCAGAAGCTGCAGTGACTGCTTAGCTGAGTGGCAGTCTCGCTGACGTGTCCTATTCTCCTTGGGGTGTCGGGCTCTCGCAGTTTCTCAGCTTACACACCTCTCAGCAAGTGGGGGAAATGAAGAGAGTGAAGTGAAGGGCAGCTCTGCCCTCCTGCGGGAGGCCCTAGAAGCCTTCCATGTGACTGTCACCTGCGGCTCATCGGACTCCAATCCTACATGGCCTTCTTAGCTGGTCTTCACTGCGGATATCTGAGCTCCTGCCTGAAACGTCATGCTATTGCACCCAAGTCAAAGCATTTACACAGATAGACGAGACAATCAGAACATCAGCACAGGTAGTTAAAACAGAGAAACAGTCAGAAATAAAACCCAGGCCAGCCCAAGAGAGGAAGAATGTTCAGGGTATTTAGCAATCTAGACAGCGAGGTAATAGGGTACCTTGTCATAATTTCTGATTGAAAAACAAGCAAAACAAACTCTGGCTACCTAAGTGAAAAGGGATTTATGAGAAGGCACTGGATAGCTCACAGAACCGACAGGAAGTCTGAAGAAAATGGCCAGGAGTTCAAAGAGGCTAAACAGTGTGGTGGACGTCAGATCATTTCTCAGAGTAAAAGTGACTGCTCTGGG
Source organism: Heterocephalus glaber (assembly GCF_000247695.1). The sequence goes on along the minus strand of NW_004624798.1, from coordinate 10,002,433 downwards.
TACTTTCAGACCAGAAACAGGCTGCCAGGCTAATGGAGCACCACCACTACTCTCAGTGCTGTGCTCAGTCTCTTACAGGGTAGTTTTATCTGTGTTCCCCACATGAGGGCACAGAATGCTGAATGTCCAGACACACCGAGCATCTGATTATGTTCCATGTGCCGGGGGAGTGGGAACTGCCAGCCGCCTTAGCTTCAGCATTGTGTATGCCTAGAACTCAGCACAAGTACCACACATACACACAAATACATATGAAAAAGGACCAGTAAGTGGAAATTTCCCTTCCTTTAGTTTCAAAGGTATAATGAAAGAGAAATACTAATACCTACTGCTCTATGTTGAGAAAAGTTTCTTCATAATTCAGCAGCAAATAGTTGGTAATATTAAAATATATATATACCAAGTTATAATAAAGGCAGTATAATATAGTGCCTTCCCTAATATTCATTACCTAAAAGCACATACAGTTTGGTAAAAAATCCACAAACTTCTCTCCAACAACTTCCTGAATCACTTTCCTCATCGCTAATGTCAACAGAGAATTTTTAATTAATTACATTTCCTAATATTTGTTACTTTTTCTAAATAATTTATGTAGTTAAAACCAGCAAAGATTAAAAATACAGAAACATGACTACAAATCTAAATATAATTCAAAGGCATTTGAGGCACATGGTGAGAGACAGGAATAAGGACTCAATCAGATGCTTACAGGGATGACTTAAGCTAAAAGGAAGGGAGAAACATTGAAGTAGAAAAATGCAGTTGAGCCATTCGACCAGCTGACAGGAATATGATTAAATTTGACATGCAGTAATCTGGAAATCAAAACTGCAAACTAGTTAGCACCAAAACAAATCTTTCAACTTTAGAAAGATCAACTTTGAAAACAAAGTTAAGTGTTGACGAATTAAGCACATAGATTGAAAAGAATAAAGTTGTTTCAGCTTCAAAGGAAAAATGGTTTTTTTCAGTAAGAGCTAAGAACCAGGGCAAGACTATAGCACCACCTTCATCTATGTTGTTCTCAGATGCATGTGCTCAGGATTTGGGCTCAACTAGCAAACTGGAAAAGAAAAATTAAAATAAAAAGAATGAGTTCTATTTTTAAAAAGACATAGAAGAATAAGAACCTATTTTGAGTTAAGAATGAAAAAAGTAAAATTGTAAGTAGCTAATAAACAACTATTGAAATATATAAAAGCCATCTCCCAGGGAAGTGGAATCCATTTTCTTTAAGAAGAAAGGATCAATGAAGAAAGAAATTAAACCATTCTAAGCTAGAGTTGGAAATTAAGTTTCTGAGGGCTATAAATGAGAATGGGTGATGGATTACCATTTCCATTACCTCTGGGAAGAGGGGTATTAAAGCAATATCCCTATCCCAGTGCGGTTTTGCACTGGAAGTACCTAAGATGACTTAAAAGAAAGTCAAATGAGATAAAAGTATGCTCAGCAAAGTGTTCTATGCCATAGCTAAATAAATTATCACTATACAATACATTTTTATAAAATAATCAAGTGGAAGAAGGAACTATCAAGAAATGAGAAGGTATTTTTAATAGAAAGTAGAAATTATATTTTTATTTGTCTTCAAAATAGCATTTTGTAGAGAATATAAAATAGTCTAATCCAACAGCCACCTTACCTTATGATTTTTGTAAGAATTGTATGTAAACCATTGTTCCTTGTTCATAAACAGTGACCCATAAATATATTAATAATAATGATACATTAATAACAATGGCAATAACAGATAATGGCAACACTGATAAAAGCACCAAAACCTTGAAGCATGGTAACCAATGAGATGTCATGGCTTAGAAACCTGGGCAACGAGTTTGTGCTCTTGCTGTCCTGCTATATACACCAGTGTTTAGGGGCAGTCATTTAACTCCATCAGATCTTAGACTTTGTGACTGTCAGTTGTGGTTGTCAACTTGATTAATTAAGAAACACCTGACAGACGGGTCTGTGATGGTTCCAGAGGTGACTGGCAGTCAGGCCAGCAGACCAGACTGAGGGGCAGACCTATCCCATCCTGGGCCACCGGCCAGTGGCCTGGCATCCTGAATGGAGTCAAAGGAAAGGAGGAGGAGTCAGAAAGCTCCCTCTGCCCGAGTGGGTGGTCTTTGCCACTGTGGACGGGAGACCAGCTTCTTCAGCCTTCAGTGCAGATTCTCCTCGGGCCTCTCAGTCCTGGCCATCAGTCCAGACTGGCACTGCAGCCTTCAGCCCGCCTCTGGTTGGGTAATAAACCCCTGTGTGCAATCCGTATGTCTCTCTGTGTTTTCTGTTGTGCTCCTCTAGAGAAGCCCACCCCACACAGACCTCTTATCTCATACCCAAGTGTGGCGCAGGGTCTGTTCATGTCACACTGCTCGGCTCAGAGGCAAGACCACTGCAGAGACAGCGTTTGCTCTTGTCAGTGGGACTGGACTGCGTTTACCGGGTTGGCTTCTTCCAGCAGCACGGAGCTAAGACTCCCACAGTCCAGTCCGTCTCTCCTGGGGAAGTTGTGCTAAGGACGGGTGAGGAAGACAGCATCACATGGGTAGCCCACGGGCTGGAGCATCCTTTGGAGGCCAACAGCTCTGTTGTGCAATTTTTAGAAACATGTCTGTGACTCCCGTGATGGCTTTATCTATCACAGGACCTGACAGGGCTGGGATTAGTGCCCTGGGCCCTGCCGCAATCCTGGTGCCACTGCCTCAGCCGGGCCAGCCCAGAAGACGCTGGGGACAGAGTCATTTGGTTTGCAACAGGAGATTAAGTTGGAGCCTGAAAACCGCTTTTGACAGCTTCGTAGGTCTGTGCTGGGCCCAAGCCAGGTGTTTTGTTTATTTCATTTTTTTCCATCAGATTGAGGTTTATATCCTAGCATTGAATCCGTTTCCAAACCACAATTCTGATAGAATAAGTGCAAGGTTTTCTCACTAAGACATAGTCTAGGTCTTTTTTTATAATATAAGAATCTACAACCCCAAGCGTACTTTCTAAATACTGAATCAAGTAATACTGCAATCTACATTGTACTAAGAATGAAGCCAAACTTGAGCTTCATGCCCTCACCAGACTCTACTCTTTGAATTCACAGACCCTAGGAGCTGCATAATGTGCCAGGCCCCGCAAATATTCAACAGAAATTACCAGGACTAATGAATTTCATGCTCTTTCTCACGAACATGGTGTGCTCTCACGCCTCCATGCCTTCTCGTTCTTTCTGCTCTGCCTGGAATGGACTCTCCCACCATTGCACCCAGCAAATCCTCTTCACCCATCCATTCTCAACTACATCTCCACCTCCCTCATGGTTCTTCCCTGGTCCTCCAGCAGTTACAGGTATTCTGTTGCCTGGGCTGACAGCTCGTAGATTCACTCAATGAATGAAACTGATTGTCTGTCCCTGGCCCTACCCCATGTTGTCAGCATGAGGAGGATCGTGTCTCTTAGCTTTCCTGTGCCTTTGCAATCACCCCAATGGCTAACTCATAGTACATACTTTGAGGAAATAACTGTTTACTGCTCAGGGTGCTCTGTGGAGATTTTTCTCTCTCTGGTTGAGATTATTGCAGCCATAAATCATTCATCTGTGTATGGCTCCCTCTAATAATAATCAAGTGACTTTAGTTTTACAACAAAAAGATTTAAAATTGTGTACATACTATTACACGACATTTAAATGAAAATTATTCTCTAGTATTTTTGAAATTTATGCAAATAAGAAAATTTTATGTATTTTGATGCAGAATTTCACTGAATTAGTGAGAAAAGGAAATAGAGCAGGTTAATCAGCCAATGAGTATTAAGCACCTGCACTATATATGACACTAGTTTATAAATATTACCACATATGATCCACAATTTCCAAATTTTATGAATAACCAGACCATCAAAAATTTAAATATTAGAGAACATAAGAGATTAATAATACTATAATATGGCTTTAAATGCACCAAAGATAATTAGCAACCAAAGCCAGAATTTTTAAAATAAGACTCTAATGCTCTTTTTGAAAAGCCATGGGAGGCATAACTCAGTGTATTTAGTATTCTAGTAGACACTTGGGAATTAAACAACATAGAAATATTATATATTTTTCCAATAAATCAGGATGATGGGCTCAAGGGAAAATATGGATCATCTTATTAAAAGAAAACATGTTCCCCTTGGGTTGGAGTGGATTGGAACTAAACCACTATGCCAAGCCCTGGGGGTAGCATGGGCACTTCCCTTGTTTCACTGGGCAGAGGAGAAGGAGCCCAAGTACTTAGTCTGTAGAGTGCCCTGACACTGCCACCAGCAATGCAGCCCAGCGAGTGTCACAGCTGCACGTGGCATGGAGTCAGTCACCACACCCTGGGTGCCGTCCCACTGCGGTGCCAAGCTGATCCTCCAGGTGAGTCCTTCTGGGAATCTGAGTGAATCATACCAGTGAGAGATTGGCCCTTGAGGGGACCCCAAGGGGGAGGCTGTGTTTACTGGTGAAGGTGGCGTTTCCCGCAGGTTTGTCCCACAGACAATTTCAGGAAATGAACTGATGAACAAAAGATGACTCCCTGAGAACCACCTTGCTACCCAGGACTTCCGTTGTATGTGACAAACTTTCTGTATATGCTGTGATTTCTCCCTGACATTATCTGACCTGTGACTGTGAGGAGAGCTTTTTCGTTTGCTTTTGGTAGCATCTGCAGAAACAATATGGTGTGTGAAGGAAACCTAACCCAACTTCCCTCTCACAAGTGTGGAGGGGCAGCAGCTTTGAGAGTGTCTAACGCTCGGTGCTGGTAGTGGCATCCTTAGGATTCAGGGGATGATACGGAGACCTCCTTGCTCAGGACACTCTCCAAGAACACAACTGCAAATGCTTAGCCTCAGAAAGGGAGGATGCTGTTCTCTGAAACAAAACGAAAGTCCAAATCTCCGGGTTAAAAAATAATGCACACCGACTACTTTCACACTCAAAGTTAACAATTTTCGGATTATGTCTTTAATTCCAAAATAGAAGTATTTTTATTGTTTTGCTTTGCTTTAGAGATAGCTTTGTGAGACAGATGAGGTGGTAGCCAGTCGGTTAGAGGCATAGGTACTGATAATTTCTCGGTACAGGTCTATAGAAAAATGCCGATGCATCAGACACAACACTGAGGGAAAGAAGCCAGTCACAAAGAAGTGTGTGCTATGTGGCTATACCACCCTAACAGCAAACCCTGTGAGAGTGGCCGGTGGAGTCAGCACCGCGCCAACTGTGGGCAGTGCGGTAAATTGTGTCCGAGAGTCTGGTGAGCCACTTGCTATCTCTGCAGTGGGTTGTGGCTTCCTGATGTCCTTGTCTGTTTTCTGATGCTGTGATAAGAGAACATCAGGGACCCCGTCATTTGTGAAAAACAAGGAAACTTATTCCTCCCCTTTCTGGAGGCTGCAAGGTGCTGGTGTCTGGTAAGAAAGAGCCTTCTTGGCGCATCCTAATAAGCCAGAGGGTAGCACTTGGTCGCAGGTGTGTGGGGGAGAGGGCAGGGCCAAGGAAGCTGCAGAGGCTGACCTGCTGCCTCAGCCACGCCGGGCTGGGCCACCCTCCAGGCACAGCCTCTGGCTCTCAGGACAGAACGGCCTTCACGGCCCGAACACCGCCAGTTGCAGTTCAACACGAATCTTGGAAGGGACGTTCAAATCCTAGTGCAGTAGTTTACTGCGCTTGGAAAAGTCCTCTGACTTGTGTACCAACAGTTGTGCAGTTGTGTATGTTTGTGTGATGCTTCCATAAATATTTTAAATTCTGTACAAAAACTTGAACTCACATTAGTACAGCTTGATATCTATCTGTCATTTTAAGTAACTCTGCTAGTAAAGAAAGATTTGTCGTTGGCAAATTTTAAGTTAATAATGTTGGGGGTAGGAGGGTAGAACAGACTTAGAGGAAACAAAATGGAGATTTCTGAAAGAACTGGAAATCTAATTAGCTCTGTGTTTTAATTCAATGGGATGTAATTACCAATGCCCCCAGATAAAAAGAGTTATTCTCTTATCAGACACTGACATTTCAAAATGCTAAACTTATATGAGAGAACAAGATACAACTAATTTGCAATTCATACTCTTGCTAAGACAGATTCTCCTGGTGAGGCTCCTCTGAAGCATGCCATTCTGTGCTCTTTCCCAGCACTACCAGGAAGCTGATAGTTCACGCACACTTTCACCAGGCGGAGACTGGGAGTCAGGAACGTGAAAAGAATTGCTAGTGGGCTAGACCTGAACTACCAAAGACAAAATTTCTTTGTTGTAGTCTGAAAACGCCTCTCCTTATAACAATGTCTCCATGTTTTGTGACATGCTTCTCCCACAGAATGTCAGGCATCACATTTATTGGAGGATGGTAATCAGGCGTGCACACCGTTCTGGTGTATACATCCACTTTGATAGCAGGCCAAGGCAAATGTGAAGGCATCAAGCCTTTTTCCTCTTCAATAGTCCTGTGGCTGAAAAGTTCTTAGTAATTCCCTTAGACTTGGATAAAACTGTTCCGCCTAAAAATAACCTCAAGAAAAAAGTGGAAAGTGTTTTAAAAAAAACTCTGGTCTGGAATTGCAACAGGAAAATTGGGCCGAATCTGACAGCACCGACACCAGTTACTCCTCCTCCTCTTGAGACTCCTGCATGAGCTTGCCGGGGTGGGGTAGTCCTGCTGTGAGCACAAACCCTCCCTCCCCTTCACACATCGGTGACTTTCCCCTTGCCCCTGGCCTTTATGTCTTAGCTTTTCTTACTGAGAGTCTTGGTTTCCTACCCACTGCCAAAATGCCTGTGTTGTTTATGTTAGGGTTCCTGATGCCTGGAGGAATATCCACGAAAGACAGCTCTCGTTCAAAGGGAACAGGGGTTATTAAAGGTCCATACAAGTAGGACCCCCAGGTAATCTAAGCAGCTGGAATTCAAGGAAATAGGGTTGTCTTGCCCTGAACATTCATGAACCTTCTTCTATGCTTCTTATTTTTTTGTTCTTTCTCCTCTCTGTCAAAGAGTTCTGCCCCCTTGTCTACATGTTCCAATGAATCCACTTACAATTTCCAAGCCCAAGTGTAAAGCCCCAACAGGTGAAGAATCTTTCACTCAGCTCTGACTCTGACTTGGGAAGCGGCTTCCGACTGGAAATATGGGTACAGATCCTGGGCCCCTGGACATGGAGGCAGCTAGACACTTACCCTGGAAATATCATTTCATATTTCAATTAAAATCTTTTATTTCTGATACTTCAAAGAAGGAGATCTGAGTGTAGTTACAAAGGCAGGGATGAAATTCGGTGCTTGCTAAATTATTTCCATCATTGCTGAAGGTAAATATCTGTAAATTGGAGAAAGAAGAGGATATAAATCACAGTCAGAAAGGGAGCACGAATCCCCTGTTTCCAGAGAGTCAGAACAAAACGTCCCAGTGGTAGTCACCATGAGCAGGGCACATATGAAGAAGTAGGTGGGTAGAGGCTCCATGCTAATTCGTTTCATCCACATACTAAATGACTGAGAAACGCAAGTGTTTTACCCTTTAGATTAGAAAACCAAGGTGCAGAAAGTTCAAGTAACTCGACTGAAAGCACAGTCTCTGTCTTTGTAGAGCCCAGTGGTAGGAAGCAGGCCTGATTCTGTAAAACTACAGATTTACACAGAGGTAGGTTGGCAATAAAAGAAGTTAAATGTCATTATTCAAGCCTAAATATAATAATGAATTTAATAGGATTTTACCCGGTTATAAGTAATCATGTAATTTGACAGGTCTCCCACCACCTCAGCAGCTATTATGAATCATAGCTGCCCTCTTCCTATCGTGCCTTGCCCCCTCCCCTCTGTGACGTCATGCCAAGATGGCTGCTCCCACCAAAGAATAAACCCTTTTTCCCAGCATGCCCCTGTTCCCACCTAGAAAGTCACCTAATACTCGCTCACCTCCCACCTTCTAGTGACATCATGGGCTCCTCCATTCCCTAGTCACTACCTCACTCAACCCCACCTCAGCCCCTACAAACCCCACCCCAGTCTCTATAAAAGACTCTCCCTGCCCCGGCCATATTGCTTTTTTCTCTCCTTTGTTCAGAGACAGCCCTGCAGATCTATTCCCCTAATAAAGGCTTGTTGTGGCCTGGTCTGGTCTTGGTCTTCGGCCCTTTTACCTGACATAATTGTATACAAAACAATAGTATCTCAAAGCATTCTCAAATATGATCTACTTTTCTTTGCACTATAGATACAGTGCATTCAAATCTTCCTCACTAATTCTCTTCAGATTAATTTAAACTTCCTCTCAGACAATCTCAATCTAAAATTTGAGAACTTTACTTATTTGGAAAACTCACATAAGGCACACTTGTATTTTTGGGGGGAGTGGAGGGGTACCAGGGATCGAACTCAGGACCTTGCACTGGCGAGGCAGGCGAGGAGCCACTGGGCTAAATACCCAGCCCCAAGGCACACTTCTATTTACCATTGCATGTGAATATCGAGGTGCTTGTCAGTTACCTCTAATTGCATGTGGAGGACAGTACTACAGGTCAAAGCGCAGCCTCCTTTGCTGTTCTGTGACTCTACATGTCTGGTGAGGTTTGATTTGACCAAAAGCCTAATAAAATAAAATTCATCACACTCTATTTGCAAACTACTGAAATCATCTTTGTAAAACCAAATTAAGTATGCGGAGGTGCTAGTCTCATTTGTACTTTCAACTTCCTCTTGTAAAGAACTTCAGACTGTTTTAGCTTTAGCACAGCCTGGGAAGCCAGGGCGGAGAGGAACGAAGTGCTCTGAAGGATGGGGACTGGGGTGCACTGGGTAGGAGGGGCTGCCCTGCGGGAGCTCTGACCCCTTCCACACAGCAGGCTAAGTCCAGCGGGAGCTTCCTCGTCCCCTGCCCTTCAGTAACCATATATGCTCAAAATTAAATATTTTCGCATGAGTACACGAAACGGCTCTACCGTATTTTAGAGATTTTTCATAAACCAATGTCTAAAATAATGTAGGAAACTGAGAACTTGCCGAAACAAAACAAGTTTTCTTGTAACAGGAGAAGAATATTTTGTCTTGGTGCGTCTCTAGTAGAGTACTGTTGTAACACATCTTGATTTTGGTATGACTAATTCTTCCCAGATATTTAAATGTGTATTGTTTTAAAGTAATTTCTGGATGGATGTTCGACAAGGGAGCTAACTGTGGAGGTCTGGGTGTGGAGGTATTCTCTGGAGGTGATGCCCAGCAAGGACGCCTCGGGCAGTAGGATGAGAGGAGACTTTCTGGGCACTGCTTCTGGTCTGGGCTCCCAAGAGTCTTCTCCAAGTTTTGTTTCACATTCTCTTTCCTATCTCCTGGTCCCCAGTCAGTGATCAAGGAAACCAGAGAGGCCTTGTGTCCAACACGGCCATGTCCCGCACTGTGGGTCACTGCACAGCTAGGTGATGAAAAGGCTTCTTCCAAACTTTGCCCCAAGTTGTAACACTACACTGGAACGCTACATGAATAAGACATAAAATTTTACTGTACTAGACCTCTGAAGTTTGAGAGTCTATTTTAGTAGCTAACATGTTAAGAAATACAGAAGTAACAATTGGCAAATAATTTGGGAATATATTATTCTTTAATATGCAAATTTACTAAGCTTTTCTTATTTACATATTTTAATTACCATTTTTTGAATTATTGTCTATTAATAAAATGCAATTGACATTAATGTATGTTTTCACATAATTCATACTTATTCCAAAGACTGCTCTCCATAAGACCCAGCTGTTGACACCGGGGGTATAGGTAATACTATCTATAGTCCTTGTGTGCTAGGAACTTACTCTGCCTGAGGAGAAAAGAAAGCTAGCCAATTACAATTTAAATACAACACATGATAAAGGATGGCTAAACTCATGTCCTTCGACAATAATTCCTTTTTAGAATGAAGGAAAACAAATTTCATGCATAATTTGTATGGCAAGTTTGACATAAGAGGTGCAATGTCAGGTGACCCGAGGGAGAACCTGTGAGGAGAGGGAAACCAGGAAGACATTCCAAGGAGTTGGGCAGTAAATCAAGCAGTAACACTTAACATCTACTAGGAAACGTGGAGGGAGGGCTGACAGGAGGAAGTAAGTGGAGGGAGAAGGAACCAGTAGGCTGGTGTCATTAATTATGCTGGGGACAATCAGAATTACTCATATTAGAAAGAGATTGAGTTATATCAGCAAGAGATCAATGACACAGACAAAAGATTTCTATCCAGGCCAAGAACTAAATTTATATCAGAGAAAGGAGAATTAATGAAGGCTTTTGAGTAGGACAGGACATATTCCAGATGTGATCAGGAGGGCAAATCTTCTGGCCCTGTGTAATGGAGAGTATGGAGAGACAGGAAGGAGTGAAATGTTATCAGAAACATCTGGGAGTAAGATAACAGAACCTAAATAGAGGATGTTCCAGGGGAAATGGAGAATAAGAAGCACATTTTAAAAACATGCAAGATGTTTTGAAAAATGAACCAAATTTCAAGAATGATTAAGTAGGCATTATATCATTCTTGGGACAAAAATTGTAATCAATCACATTTGTTTTTTGACTACATTAAACAGAGATCTTTCAAGTCCTTAATATAATTACAAATCTGTAATCAAATTTTAACATTATCTACTCTCTTGCATAAAAATGTTTCTATCATTTTAGTATATGAATAATTATAATTAAAAATCCCATGGACCGAAAAATTAAGTAAACACCCTTGGGAATGTTTTCATAATGATTTGGTTTCTAGAATGCTTTATTTAGTGACATTGTTATTATTCATTTATTTACAAAGTATAAATTCCACTAGTTAAACACAATTACTGAAGCATTGACTGTCCAAAGAACTCTATTCTGCATGGACAAACGCTGTAATATTAAAACATATATCTGCCTAATGAGAGAAATTCATTGTTGACTAAGCAAGTTAAGTGAATGAAGGAAAATTTCTCATGACTCCATTAATGATAACTATAAATGTATTGTTATTCTAATTCTTTTCCTCAGTAATTTCGGGAAAAATTATAACAATATTATGCATTTGTATTGACATAGTTACCTTGCACCGATTTTATAGTATATATCAAAGTCAGTGAGAAAACTTGTTTAATCAGTTGAACATAGACTCAGGTCTAAGGCATACATGTCCACCTCATTAATGGCGTACTGTATAAATGGTTTGTGGAGTCCTGTCTTTATAACTAAAAGACTGCCTCTCATGTAATGGTGAGAAATCCTAGGTCTTAATCAAAATTCTGGACAGGATTTGTATCTACTTCATTTCCTGCATAGATAAAATATCATGTTTTCTCTCTTTTTCTCCATTTGTCTTTTCTCTTTGTGTAAGCTATATCTACTCACAACAAATAATACAAAGCTATAAAGAATTAATAACCATTATGAACATTTGTTTTCATTAAGGGCCTCTTATTACTTATGAAGTTATAATGGTGGTAACTGTGAATAAATAGGGCAATTATGAGAAATAAAAATCCAAATATAAGATCACTCACTCAAAGTCTGAAAGAATTCAAAAGCAGAGTGAAGCTAAAAGAAGAAATTTGGGAGTATGTATTATATGAAAATAGACTAAATTTAACTGACCCTTTTGATTAATCTTCTATAGTTTTCTACAATAAAATTCATATGAAATAGAAAAGTAAGTGTACTTTTCCTAATTATTAATACTAGGTATGTAATATGATCATCTGAAAGGGCTGATAAAATAATTATGTTTAAGTGAAAGTATATCCCAATTAAAGATTAGATGTAGTCTTCATATGTAAAGTACCATCTGGACATTTGTATTTGTGACCTAAAGTGACAAAATCTATAATGTTAGTTCAATATCTTTATGGATATACAGTAAAACCATAGTTTGTGAGAATATTTCAACAAGGAAACAAAGCAAGCTAGTCCCAGACATTTCTTTTACAATTCAAAACCGGTTTGTCGTTGAGATACAAAGCAAAAACTAATTTCCAGATGTATAGGAGTTTTTAGAAACGTAATTCTGAAGTATGTAAGGCAGAGAAATACTGCATTCACCTGTCCCAAGAGTAAGCTGTGAACATAAATTCCAAAACTGAATATCCAAGAGATGAGAAGTGGCCGAACATGCCATGGGTCCTATCTCTGAGTGTTTTCCCCCAGGATGAATGCAACCTGGAATACAGAAGGTGCTCAGAAAAGAATGAAACACATGCAACTGTTTCAATAATTGTAAATATGATTACAAAGTAGAATCCAAACAAAGTTATTTGAAAGAGGATATTTGTTCTTCATATGCAAAAATAGTCCCGAATTATCAGCAGACATTAATTTATGAAAGTCTGGAAAACGAAGCTGAAGAGCAAGGGTGAAGAAAAGATCATCAATCACTTCTGCATTCCATTTCTCTCTTATAATGAGGGAAACAGATGAGCTTCAGTAGCAATTTTACATTTAGAAATCGTTACATAGTGAAGAACAGAACATTGAACCATCCAAATCTCACAGGTGATAAATACAGATAAACGTTACATAAGTCAGTAGAACCTCCCAAAAAAGTTAAATAAATAAGATCTCATAGAGCACAAAAATATAAACTAAACTATTATGTAACTATGCTGTGTATTCTGTTTAAAATCAAATCCTACCTTATATTGCTTTTTAAAAAATTGTTTTTCAATAAAGCAATTCAAAACCAAAAGTAGAAAAATAGGCAAAGTATAACCAACAAAAACCATACATTAACAAAGCAAGCAAGCTATGATGTTAACAAGAAAAAATGAAGAAATAAATCCAGTCCAAAGTGCACTAAATAAGGGCAATTTCATTAAAAATGAGCAGAATGTTAGAATGCAAGCTCCGCGGTTGTTGGTTTTGTTCTGACAATCTCAGATACCTAAGAGAGCTTTGGCATAAATGAGATGACCCTAGAACCCCAGCCAAAATCAGGTTCTCAGCCCTGACTGCCAGTCTTGGCTGGACAGCTGATTCCTGCTCAGGACTTGCTCTCAGCTGAAGAAAGCCACTGCGCACAAGGTCACGCTGCCATTCCAGTGCACCTGTGACCAGTGACCAGTGACCTGTGACCAGTGACCTGTCCAGGTGAGGATGCACAGTCCTCTCGGCCTCCGTTCAGGGCACACTGAGGTCGTCACAGCCCCAGACCTCCCCTCGCACCAGCAGAGACCACTGTGGCAACCGCCGCTGGCATACTTCCTCTCTGCCCAGGCTGGCTTCCTTCACTGCTGAACCTGAGAGGACTCCTCAGAACCTCTCCACAAAAATCTCCATCTTAGTCTCTTTCCCGGAAATCCTCGTCAAAAAGAGAGCGAAAAACTAGGCTTGTTAAATAATCCGTGATATGAAATAATAATGATGATTGTCCATGACTTTTATAACAGGGTCAAGTCTGTCTCAAACTAAGCTTGTGACTTATTGTGAAAGCTCACGTTTAAATGTTCCCACAAAGCCTGCTACAGCTCAACGGGACCCGCGCAGGAGGCAGACTGGAGGCGAGGCGGCAGTGGCTGCAGCTCCTCCTGCTCTCTGCCTCCTGGCGCGAGGTCTGCACAGCTTTCTCCACCCCGCTCCCTGCCAAACCCTTTCTGTGCTTGAGCTTGAACTCGAGCATGGGCTGAAATTTCTAAGAGGAAAGCCAAGGTAAAGCTCCCGTCCTGTAGGTTTCAGGATTGAGTATTGTGTCCCCATGACAAGTAAAGTAACGAAGGCACTTTAGAGATAAATATAAATACTTGCAAATAAAGTGAACCATATCCACTTACTTCCAGTAATGTGTGGTTGGTCAGAAATGCATATTAGAAATAATAATATATAATAAAAATACAATAATTATTGTATTATTTTTAATGTTTTAAATCTTTTTTTATGATTGCTTCTTATGATTATTTTCTCTAACTATATGCTTATTTTTTTCTTTCAAAGTATCTATATTTGTAAGGTTAAGTTTTGCTTTCATTCAAAAAACTATTGTACAGAGAGTATGATGGGTGATAAAAATGCAGTGAATTAAATTTTTAAAATATACTACAGTAAAAGACACATTGGTATTAATCCCCCTAAAATATTCCCCTTCACTTCACACTTATCCCACCATTTTTATCATTTTCTGAAGCATTTCTGGAAGTAGTCTTTCCTGTCTTTAAGTTGCACTAACATGGCAGCTTCGAACTTCCCAAACAGAGTCAAAACAATTACCTTCATAGTCTTGTTGACTTTGGGGAAGAGCCAGCAGTTGCGTGGTGCCAGACCTGGTGAAGAGGGTGAAGGAGGACTCAGCACCTTGCTTTATGAGCCTGTGTTTCCACTGGCCGGCACCTGACAGCAGCAGGCTCTGTATTCTGATCACACTTCCTAAAGACACTAAGGAGTAGTGTCTCAGACGCTTCAGACAGGAGTGCGAGTGATGGCATGAGTGTGTTCAAAGCAAGAGGGAGTATTTGGAGGGGGATTAATGACAATGTGCCTTTTACTATAATCACTTTTTTCATTTAAGCATTCACCGTATATGTTCATCACAAGTCTTCCTCCTCTTCAGAGTTTTGAAATGCTTCTAGTCTTGTTGGCCTAGAATAAAATCCACTTCCCTAAGAATTTCTTGGTGCTGCAACAGAAACACCATTTGTCACCTGTGAGTTTGATTGGAAAATGTCTTCACAGATATGCCTTCAAACACAAGCCTCCTCACATGTATCAGCACATGCAGCACCACTTTTAGGTTGCAGAAATTAGCAAGAGCTCTCAATCTGTAGAATGACCCATGGCTGGGCACCAAACCTGTGCTGGGATATGATGCTTTTTCTGCCTCTGAACAGATTTCTAGTTCTAATCATCATGCAATAAAGAAAGGAATGATACAAATAGCATTGAACATGAGATGAGCCATGGGAAATGCAGAAATTCCTGTATGTAAAAGCCCTGGTCTTCTCCTCTGGGAAGCTTCAGGGTGTTGTGCTCGGAGTGCCCACATTACACACCACTGGGGGATAAGATTCACCCTGCATTCGGCTTGTACTCTTTTGTGACTTTGTTTTGCTTACATAATGCAAAAGATTTCCACTTCTCTAAATCTGTTTTGTGTGCTTTATGCAACCATTTGCATATAGTTAATTTTATGTAAGTCGAGTGCTATATATTAGGAAGATATTCTCTACATGTATAATGGGGTGAAAAAAGTTGTCTCACCTTCTTCCTCTACGCCAAGGTAGTGCATCTTTACTATAAATACAGAGAAGGAGGCAGGGTGGCAGCAGAAAAGATCATGCAATGAGTTCCTTCCCTAACCAGTGGCAGAGCTAACGGTCGGTAGAATGCAGATACACAATGGAGTTGGAGACTGTAGCGTGCTGCTTAGCTGCCTTAATTGCTTCAGACTGCATCTGCCTGACACATCTCTGTCTTCTGCACCGGTGAATCACACGTTCTCCATGACATAGACTAAGCATCTGCCTGTGCTGCACACACTGTTCTTTCTCCTGCGTCAAGGTCATCATCTCAGTAACAACCCACTCACTTCTGTGTGTCTGGGACGCGTGCCACAGGCGGCATGCAATTCTCTCCTGTCTTCTCTTTCTGCTCTGGGGTCCACACAGCCATTTAGAATGATGGATCTCCAGCCTTCCTTTCCATACTGGCTGTAGCTGGGACCTGATTCGGCTCAGTGAGGTAGGAAAGAATTTCCCGGGCGCCACCATCCTCTCAGCACTCCTTCAGCCTGCCAGCTGGCTGTGAGGCCCAGAGCAGAGTGAGCTCGCAATCCTGTGACCAGCGGGACTGCTAAGGGAAAGCAGACCGGGATCATCAAGCAGGAGGCAAGAGACAACTGGGTCCCGATGGCATGACCAGGCTTCGGCAGTCCTTACCTCTGGGCATGTTATATGAGAAAGGGAAACTTTCACTTATTTTACAAATAGCCATAGTTTCCATTTTTGTGCAGACAAAAAATACTCATATGTGCTGTGTTGTCTCCTTTCCACCGTGTCCTCTACGTTGTCAGCCCTACTGGCTCTCACGCCCGGCAGCTTGCTGCAGCTGCATCACAGTGGACTGGTTCTGGGTGTGCTTTCCTGGATCTAACTGTTCATAGAACTGTCTGGCCTTCTCACCTATAAGTTCACATGCCTCACAGTTTACCGGCATCTTTTTTGTTTTGTTTTTGTGTTTTTGGTACTGGGGATCGAACTCGGGTCCTTGTGCTTGTGCAGCAGGCGGCGAAACCACTGAGCTAAATCCCAGGCCCTCATTGCCTTTTGATTATCTTTCGGTGAATGTCCAAGATTCTTGCACTGATACTTCACACCACTGAACCTGTCCTCTGTCTACCTCTCCAGGATCACACTCGTGGAACTGTTCCTCTGCCCTCCGGTGTAGTGTCTCCTGTGCCAGCGTGTTCTCCTGTCCTCATGCAGGCTCCCTGTTCAGTCCTGAGTGCCCTGGCAGCTCTGTCCTGTCCTCATCCTTAATCCCTGCTCTGACTGGACCCACACAGCCTGCCTCAGTGCTGTCCTCCGGATAACATTACTGCCACACACTCACAGACTCCTCCAGTAGCCCAGGCTTAGCACTGTGGCTGTCATTACCACTGTGTTGGGATTACTGCGTCTTGCTTCTCTTTACCAGTGGATTCTCCAAATAAATTATTATTCATCTTTTGCTACACAGAAAATGCAATGGCAGACACATCTGATGCTCAATAAGTGTTGGAAAAACTGAGTGGAAAATGGTAATTTTGATTGATTGTAACCAGATATGCTACCAATTAACTTTCTCAACAATTCATATTTTGAAATTACTTTAGATCCATGAGTATCTTATTAATGCTACATCTTTGTGCAGAGGGACAGTGTCCTCTTACCTTGTGTGTAAAGGAAGAACGATGGTACTGAGAGAAGACGCGCCTTACAGGTAATAATGGAATTAGATTAGAAATCAGGCTTCCATTTTACTTTTGTATATTTTTACTGGTATACAAAGAGCTCTTTAAATCCTATAAAAGAACACTCAAAATGCTTTCTTAATTAATGTGTCATAGAAACATTCATTGTTGCAAATGTTACTAGTTTAAAGCTGCAGATTTAATAGTGTTACTCTTTTAATAACAGCACTCCTATATAGCTCCCTTTATCTTAGAAACATTCCTAAAGTTGTTTTTCTAAATCTCATTGGCAGAGGTGAAATCTGAAAAGACTTGTTACTCAATTATACCTCTTACACTGGATGACAAAAGTATATGACTTCCTAATATTGCCTTTACTGGTAGGAAAATGGATGCACAGAACAGGCTCAGAAACAGATAAGTCAGAACACTCTTACACAAATGTGAGCCACTGTAACCAGCTCCTGACACACTTGTCTGCTTCGCTGGAGTCCAGGCTGAGGGCCAACCTAGTCATCCCGCTCACATGCACCCATTCTGCACCAGGCACCGCTGCTCCGGGTTTGCATTTACCAGGCACCTGTGGCAGCCAGCACATTCCACAGCCTCTGGCCATTTGCCTAAGCCCTGCCTTTGGTCAGATGCTCAGTAAGTTTTGCCACCGACTTCCCAAAAGTCATCACAGTATTGCAAAATACTTCTTATCTACTGAAGTGTGAGATAAGCATCTCTTTTCTGTGTTTTCTTGCGTGCTGTTGCTACTTCCCTTTCCCCCAAAGTGTAAGTTTTACAAGGGCAACAAATATTTCTTTTGAGTACTAAGGTTGTCTTGGAAGCCGGAATAGTGTCTAGAACATAGTAGGTGCTCAGTAATTTTGGTTTAAGGTGTAAAAATTAAAACATAGGATGACGAAGAAGACAAAGGAAAGAAAAATTGTATAACTCAACCCAATTTGATGCAAAATATCAGGCCAACATGCTGACCTAGAAGAACTAGTAATAAGACATTTTTGTTATAAATGTTAAGAAACTGGAAATGTTGAGAGTTCTATTTTTCCATTGCTTTGTGACAGTTTTAAGTCGTTGCCACACTGATGTTGCTGGTGAATGTCCTGGCAACCTTTCTGCTCCCCTTCATTCCGTGAAGCAGCAGCAGCAGCAACACCCTTGTAGCGCATTAGAAATGCATACTCCTGAGAGAAGCTCAGCCGGTAACACCACCCAGAAGGAAGCTCCCCTGCCTCCATCCCAGGCTCCTAGGGCAGAGAAGGTGAGCCGAATGGGCGTCAGAAGCACCACCACCCCATGGAAATGAGAAAACACATAAACACATAAACAAGCCTTAAAAACAGAGTTCCACATCACCTACAGCAACCCCAAAGGGAAACAAGTATCAGACTGATACTCAACTACCTGGACTCTCTGAACTGGCAACAAAAGAGGATCTGGGAAAAATGAAATCAGAAATAATTACTCAGATAACAGCAAAGAT
>NW_004624798.1:9968088-9981006 GCF_000247695.1 Heterocephalus glaber | reverse complement strand
GGGGAAAAAAATAAGAACCAAGAGACTCATGTAATGGTACAAGATCCCAATGATGAATGTAACTGTATTTTATACCTAAAATGCACCAATAAAGTTAATGGGGGGGGGGGAGAAATACATACCCCTGGCCTTACTCCATACCAACTAAATCCTAATGTGCACATCAACAGTGGACAATTTCTACACATGTTAAAGTTTGAAAAGGACCAACCTCAATCAACCAAACTTTGAAATCTGTAAAGCAAAACTTACCCAATAGCCCAGCTCTTTGTGTATTGGTTTTCCAGGCATTCTTTAGAGGTGGGGTGAGTTTGTGAGGAGGACCCACAAATGAGGACTTCACAAATGAAGTCAATCATTTTGAATTTAAATTATCACCACCTCCTAATTATTTGGAGGGGGAAGGATTTTATCACTGGCATTAGTTCCAGTTGTTACATGCTAATAATCTTAAAATACCTATTTCAGGCTGTTGTATTGTTTAAAGCATCCGTGTGCAAGCTATTCTCTTATTGTTTGCACCTAGGGCAGACCAGCCCTAAGGCCTCACTCTTGGTAGATCGCTGTTGATAGAATATTTTGTTTGTAGCGGTTTCTCTTTGGTGAGGTTATTTTCCATGTACTTAAAATGTGTTATTTGTTAGAAATGCATGGAATATTTCCATTATGGAACAGAGCATCTTCAAAAAGGATCCAATATTGTGCAAAGAAGGCTAAGCCTGGAAAGTGCAGGGTTTATTTCCTGTTCCCTTTATCTTTACCTAAATCTAGGAAATTTGCTCCAGAAGATGTCAGGGCCAGACCCACCGTGGGGGACAGAGTAGTGAGAAGCAGGAGGTGAAAGAGGGCAATGCGCGTGTGTTCTTTGTCCAACGTCTCCCCAGCTCGGCAGGGTCTCCAGAGTCAGTACAACGGGCAAGGAGAGACAGAGGGGCGAGAGGTGAGGGCCACCCCATCTGCTGTCCTCTGCCACATCTGCCCACGTGATTGGGCTTTTTCTCATAAAGAGAAAAAAGAAACAGCTGTCTTGAGACAATTAAAAACTGCATCCACTCTTAACAAACAAAATATATTTTCAAGGCCTTTTTTATGCCAAGTAAAAAGGTCTTTAGAAATCCAAAAGAACAAGTTAGTTTGACTCAATTCTTTGTCAGTCCTTACGCTTTTTTAGCCACTCCATTTTCTTGATAAATCAAGTCGAGGAAACGCGCGGCTCAGGAAGAGTACAGTGAGCAGCACCTCCGAGGACAGGAGGAGCAGAGGGTGTGAGGGCTGCTCAGACGCTTCTCGGGGCTCTGGCTGCACAGCGAAGGTGCTGCGCTTCCCAGGAAGCTCTTCCGAGAAGTCTGGTGTGACCGAAAGGCAGGCACACACCGTCCTGTCATTCCTCACACCTGAGAGAAGTCCCCACTGTGGCCCCGGGTGGGCATCACGGAGCCTGCAGAGCCACGCTGACACCAGCAGGAGACCCACACGCTGCACTGGTTACAGGGAGGCTCCTTCAGCCTCTTTCAGTTCCCCCTGAAGTTTGCAGCTGAACTGAGAATCTCATCTGCACAGTGCTTGCAGGAGAGGAAAGAAGGAAGCAAACATTGTAGGTGTTGTATACCTACAATGTACCAATAAAAGAATTTAATACAAAAAAAAAAAATAAAGCCTACGAAAAAGTTAAAAAAAAAAAAAAGAAGGAAGCAAAAGCAGCTCGTGCTTTAGTGCGCCAGTGGATGCAATGGAAGTAGCACTGTGGGAGCCGCGGCTAAGGTCCCACTCGGGCTGCGTGAGCAATGCAGACCCTCGTCTCTAATTTGAGGTATTCTGCTGATCATTCTTTATAACCATTAGGAGCTGAATCCGAAGATCAGGGACAAGACGTTGCTCAAAGGGAGGTCATTTCATGCACACAGGGTGTGGGCTCACTGTGTTGGGGTGAAAGGCACTTGGCAAGAAGATTCAAGACACGTAGTTTTTCCGAATGGACTTTACACACTAAGGAAGTAAATGAGACTCGTGACAAAATGTAACAAAAGCACAATGGCTGTGTAAACTTTATTATTCTGATTGCACATAATAAATACTACAGCATTTAGAGTTACCAAGTTACTTTATAAAGGGCCACGTCAAAGATTTAGTCATATACTTAGATGCATGAAGGACCACTGAGGTTCTTGAGTTCTAGAAGGTTTGAAGGGTTTTTGAGTCATAAGGTAGGATCAATAGTTATGGGAAATATAGCAAAAGACATAGTATACGGCCCAAGGGTTTTCTCCTACATTTCCTTTCTCTCTATTTCTGGTGTAATGTGGTCAATCTGAGAAACGTTTTGGAGTTCTCCTTCAGTTCTTTCCTCAGGGACCTTCATGAGCAGGTCTCCTCTGCTGACCCTCCCACCAGTTTGGTCTTGGAGGAAAGTTTCCTGGAGCTCATGGCCAAAGATCCATCTTCCAGAAGAGTCTTGTCATCTGTGAGCAGAAGAAACATGGACAGCACAGACCAGGACCCTGGGCAGGTGGGCCACAAGGAGGGGAGCACGCGAGGCCAGCAGATGCAGGCACAGCCTCACCATGAGCACTGTGCAGGGTGCAGGCCACGATCCCCACTGAGCACTAGGTGGGGTGTTCATGGGACAAATGTCAAGCAAGGCCTGCCTGACGAGCAGTGGCACCCCTGCCTCACAGGGCTACGTCCAAGTGGTAAAGGCAGAGACTGATCAGAAAACAAACACATACCACCCCAGACAGAGGTGTCCAGAAAGATCACAGCAAGAAAGGGTAAAGGGAAAAGCAAGAGGATGATATGATGTAGATTAGATTTATATAAATGACGCATATATCTAAAATTTTCAGGGACGCTCTTCTGCTAAGATCACAGGTGAACAGATCTGAATTCATGATACAGGAAAAGAGGCAAAGCCCTGAGGAGGAGAGACTTCAGCAGGGTGAGCCTGACGGGTTGGGAGGAGCATGAAGACTGTGCTGGGTGTTCGAGGAGAGCACAAGAGAGGAGACCAGGCATCTGTGATGGAGTGGGCAAAAGCGGGCGTTTCCCTCCACTCAGACGCTGTTCAGAGAACATATGAAGGCTTCCTCCTTGCAAGGAGGTGAGGCGATGGGAATACAGGGCCTGTGGTGTCAATGCCTCTGCCTTCCCGAGTGCCAGGCCCGAGCGTGTGGCCAGCGCGAACACTCACTGTGCAACGTGATATGTTGTGTTCCAGGTACAGGCTCAGACTGCTGGGCACTCTCGGAAGGCTGTGTGCAGATTTCCCGGGGCAGTGATGCAAAGCTAATTACAACACGACACACAGGCAGAGTTCCTAAGGACAAAGCAGGTTCACAAGGTGGCCACTGGAGAACTGAAGAACATCCGGGCTGCCTGCATGGTTTGGCTGAAAGTGTAAAACTCAGGACAGCATTGCAGATTGAACTTGAGAAGCAGAGTGAGGTACAAAGGCACTGGAGCCAGAAGAGGGCCTGCATGCTATCTTCGGAAGAGAGACTGCTACTCAGCCTCCCCTTGGAAAGGGACTCACGGTGCCAATTTGCGGAACAGCTGCCCTGATTCGTGATACTCAGTGTCCAGTGCCCGGTTTCTCCTGCATGGACAATAAAGCCTCTCATTGTCTTCACCTAGAAAACTCTGGGCTTACAGCAGATGCAAGTTTGGTTTCATTATTTTATTCTCAGCCCTTGCTCAGACTCTGAAACAGAGCATGCTCAGGGAATATCTGAGGCACACATGCGCGACCTGGCTCAGGGAGTTTCCTCTCTGCTGAAGTAATCTGTGGTAAAAGGCACAGGACCAGGAGGAGGGTGGTAAGGACAAGAAGAGGGGGAGAGTTCAGAGACACTCAGTGACACAAAGGACAGAGTCTGTTACTAGCTGGGTGGGAGGGAGAAGGAGTCAGGAATAACTTCCCAAGGGAATGGCTGAGCGACACAAAGAATTTTGGTAGCATTCACTAAAACAAGAAGAGAAGCTGGTTCCAGTTGTGTGATGAAGAGAGGGAAAAATAAAGTCAAATCAGTGTAGTGATTTGGAGACATCTCTAGTCCACGGCAATCAGAAACGAAGGCCATTGCTAGGAGGAGGGTGAAGCATGCTCAGCTCGCTGGAGGCATCGGAGAATTTTTTTGTGAAATTTTGTAGGGAGATTATTACAGAAGAGATTGAGGAGGGACAAGAATGTAATCCAGGTGCTACGGTTACTGGATGTATGGAGCTCCTAGTCTCACAACATCAAGGAACAAAACTGAACCGAAAGAGAACGCTGAGGTAATTTTTTCTTTTTTGTTTTTTAAAGAATAAAAATAGGCCCTGGATTTCCAGGCGAGGTGCCGAGTGAGCAGCTGCCAACATCCTTTGCCAAGGTAATTTTATACAGCAAAATCACAATCCAGGCAGCTATGGGTCAAACCACAATGAACCTACAGGATGGCAAGTATATTCACTTAGCTAATGTTGATCCAGTAGGGAGGCAAAGCACATAGCAGGGACACATGGTAAGCATCCATAACTCCTCTAACTTGTACTGGAAAGCGCTGGCTGGGAGCATGGGTCCTGTTCTGTCGCTCCTGTGTGTCCGACGCCTGACTGCGCCCACTGGACAGCCTCATCCCAAGCTGCTGCGCCTCTCTAGGGGGCTGCAAGCCTGGCTGTTGCATCTCCCTCTAGGGCACGATCCCTCTGTGGCTGCTTGTTGGTTTCCGTCTAACTTAGCTGTCTGCAATAGCATTAGCATGGAAAAGGCAAGTGTAATAAGGAAGAACCCTTGAAAGAATCTTAGGACTTCACACAGAATTTAAGAGAATCACGGGACTGGTGTGACTTAATAATTGATTTTTCATGTATTTACAGAAAAGTACCACAAAGCATAGTTTGATGTAGCTTGAAGATTCTCTTATTGAAGAGCTTTCTAACTTAAATCACACTAATGGGCTTTCCCATAAAATCCCATAGTGTGGGTAAAATGATCAATGATAGTAAGATTCATATGTCAGAAAACAAAATTGGGCTTGATGTATGAGATTTTAACAGTCTGTGGTCAGCATTCCTCATTTTTGTATTGGCCATCAAGTTAATGCTATCTCGCTAGTAGTAACTGCCTCAGATAAGTGACATCGCCGATGGAAAGTCTTCTGTTCGGTAACATTTATATTATCATCTCATTTTCAACATTCATTGAGGTAACATAGAAGGGTTTTTTTGTATTCTCACAAATTTGAATCCACCTTTGATACTTCAATCACTCACATTTCTTAAAAAATAGTTGAAGGCACTGTAGTCCAACCAAGATGAATACCAACTTCCTTGTCTAGCAATCATTCAAGAATTACATCTGAATTTCTCCTGGGTTGTTTGAAAACTATTTTTATTTTCAAAACACATAATTCCTATATTATTTCAGTTGATTATAATTTGACATTTCAGTGAAATGAGACTAAAATTCATTAAACTCGATTGTTTCCCTGTAAAGAGCAGCTAGCACGGGAGCATAAACAGGCATTCCATATTCAACTGAAAAGCACAGTGCCAAATGATCATCATAAAGTGATCTCGATATTTCTAAGTGTGGTTTTGCAAAAGCCTAGTCTTGAAAAGTTCACTCATCGATGAAAGCAAACACCAGCATCTGGTGCCAAAGCCTGCGTCCGACCTCACGTTTATTTTGACATCAGAGATGAGCACAGACACTGTATGTTCAAATGTCATGCGCTTCAGACCAACTCCCGTCCAGAAAAGCACTCCATGTAATGAAGAAGAAAAACTTCCCAATCACTGCGAATTCTTGTTTCTCTAGACAGGACCTTTCTTACATGTGCTAGTTATAAATAAAGACATACCTATAAAAGAGATTTTGGTTGGCCAGCAGTTGAAACAGGCATGATCTGGTCTGCAAGATACAAGGAGCTTAGGAAGCAGATAAGTAGCATGGAAGTAAACTGTGACTGCAAGACAAAATCTAAAACTGGAATTTCACTAGTAAGACCTGGAAAATAAAACAGTTAAATATTTCAAAATAACTCCTCCCAGGCTGGATATGTCAAATTAAATATTACACTATTGTCTCTTTGTGAAGGAGCTGAGTGACCTCGTGCACTCTAAAGAGAACAAAAGTGTTGCACATTATGCTTTTTCTCGGGGACAGTGGAGCGCGTAAGCCCACCTGTGAATATACTGAGTGTATCGATGCATAAGAGCTGAAATGGTAGCTCGCACGCGCCCTCTGCTCCTCGGAGGAGGACAGTAATGGAAGGGGCACGCGGCTCAGTGTAAGGGCCTGGAGTGTGCCCCACCTGTTACTGATCGGCCAGAGAAACACTGAGTAAAACGAGTAACAGACTTGGTTAGACCTGTATGAGAAGACTGGACCTCTACAATTTATTTCAGATTAAGAAAAAACTCCTTGATTAAATTCCGCATCTCCTATTCCTAGATAAATATCTACAGCCAGCTGAAAAATATTCTGTGCTTTCATTTTCAAGGTAGCTGGGGAAGCACAGGAGCCCAGGAGCGCTGGCAGCCTCAGGCGAATGGGCTGAAAGAAGCGGGGTGTGGCCTGGAGGGAACCTTTGGGCCAGTGTGGGCTCCGGGGCGGGCAGTGGAATGACAGCGCCGGTGAGAGGGAGAGCGACAGCCGCGGAAGGGTAGAACAGCGCCGGACACCACGGCCTGGGAGGTGAGGGACCCCCAGCAGGATTACGCTGCAGCCCTGACCAAGTCTGTCCGCTACCCGTTATCTCAGGAATAAGGACATAAAGTCACTAACACACAAGCGTGCGTGCACACACACACGCACACGCACACGCACACAGGATTCTGGAGACTGCACCAACGCAGGCAGGGTTTGGACGGGAGAGGAGACCCGGGCCTGGCAGGAGCAACGAGGAGCCTGCGCCACAATGGATCTCGGGCCGACAGGAGCTGGGCCCCTCGGAGCCTGGTGCTGGAGACAACTGTGGCAGGGACCCTGCCGGGCACCAGCGCTGTCCCAAGCGCCTACTGGGGTTCGTGCTCTCTCTCCCGCAGGAGAGACGGTTGCCACCCCAAATTCAGACATTTTCTTCCTCGTTTTCCCCTAGAAAATTTATGCTTTTAGATTTTAAATGCAGGGCTCTGAAAAACAATATATATTATGAACCATCTAAAGAAACATCTAAACGGATGAAAAAAGGGATATATAAGGTATACATAGTTTAAATTAACACACATAAAAATAATGATGCAGTTGTAACAGCACTATAAACCTTAGATACATTTAATAACTATAATATTGTAGTCTTACTATAAAGCTTTCGGGTTAAAGACACTGTGGTGTTATCAAGAGAATAAAATTATAGTACAAGGGGAGAAAATGAATGTTGGAATAGACCCAGGTGTATATGGCCAGTTGGTTTTCAACAAAGAAGCCAAGGAAATGTAATGGAAAGGAAAAATTATTCCAACAAACAGGGTTGCAACAGGTGGATTTATAGATGGAAAAAAGGAACAGTAAAGTAATCCTCATTATAGATAAAAAGTAACTTAGAAACGGGTCATAGTTCCACATGCAAAATCTGAGATTATAAATCTCCTATAGTAGAGTTTATAACAATCAAGCTGACAAAATCAAGCTTGACGGTCACACTATTATAACTCCTTCCTTCCCCTAACAGTGAGTAAAGTTAAATTTTAAAAAATTTGAAATAGGAAGAGCCTCTTATTGTAAAACACAAAAAGCATAAACCATAAGGATAAAAGTCATATGTGAGAAGTCACCAAAATTATTCCTCAAAATCTTCAAATAAATAAAAAGCAACATGGAATAGGATAAAATATCTATACAACAGGATAAATATTTATATAATCAGATAAAACATACACTATGTATATAACAATGGACATGTATTCATAATATGCATGCAATCCTTGCAGTTCAATAAGGTGAAGATAATATGAATTCAATAAAAATTTTTTGAAATATCACCAAACATTTTGCAAAAGAAAAGAAACCCAAAGCTAATAGTGATCACATGAGGTGCTTAACATTATTCATGAGAATGATGCAAATCAAAGTCACAGTGAGGAACTACTTGTACCCAGCTGGTAATTGAACAATGATCAATGCTGAATAAATCAATTTCTATAATCTCTTGTGTGTGTTATTGAAGAAGATGTGGAGCTAGGTGAATTATCATACATGCTGGCTATAATTTCAACTGGTGGGGATGTCAAATGGTTTAATCCCTGGAAAACTCTTTGGCAGTACCTTACAAAGGTAAATATGTGTCTAGCTATAACCAAGCTGCTACAATCCAGATACCTACCCAAAGTAAATGAAATCTATGCCTGTACTTATGCACAAAACTTCATAGCAGCTCTCTTCCCATTTGTCAAGAATTGTGGATATCATGAACTGAATGAATAAATGAACTTGTACACCCATACACTTGAATTCTAACAGCAGCAAAAAGGATGAACTGCTGAGATGCATAACATTTTGTATGAGACTCACAGTGAAAGAAATCAGGCACCAAAGAGTACATACTGTATGTGTCCATTTATGTGATCTGAAAATTAATCTGTAATGAACAAATTAGTGTTTATCTGATACAAGGATAAAGAAGGTAAAATGAAGCAGGTGAAATCTTGAGACTGATGGTAATGTTCTACGTTTTAATTGCGATGAAGGATTTATGGGTGTACACAGTTTTCAAAATTAATCTACTTGCACTTTTTTAATTGATCCTGTTAATTGTATGTAGATAATTCCTCAATACACAGTTGTTCTTCAATTTATAATGGTGATACATCCTGATATGCTAAATTATACATTGACAATATTATAAATCAAAAATACAATCAATACACTCAATTTACGAGCCATCTCCACTTAGTGTGGCCTGCTTAAATGTGCTCAGAACACTTTATTCTACAGTTCACAATCCTCTTACAAGAAGCCTATTAGATAATGAAGTGTAGAAGGTCTCGTGTAATGTACTGCAGTCTGTTGTAGACCACTAGTAGACTCCCGTCGCTGCCACGTGTCCATGGATAGATGTGGTTGGAAGCTGCTGCCTAGCGTTTGGTGAGAGCAGCATAATACACATCACTGTCCAGGGAAACATCAAAATGCACAGTTTGAAGTATGTTTTTTTTTTACCAAATCTGCATCCTTTTTGCGCCATTATAGGGTCAGAATTCTTAGCTGAATTGCAGATCACATGCAAGTGATGGAGAAAAATAAGAAGTTGGAAGCCAACACTGGTTAGAGTAAGTGCAGACTCCTGCTGTGCTTGTCCATTGTTTCCATCCCTCAGTACTGAAAGGCCCTTCCCTGCCACCATCCTCTGCTACATCAGATGCAGTCAATACATGTGAATTTCAGTGGACACTGATGAGCAGTTGATGAACATTTCTTCATAGCTTTACCTGGTACCTAAGAAAAATTAAGTGGAGTAAATGGATGAAGTAGTGGGTATCTCATTGGAAAAGGACAGGTGAAGGCACCCAGAAACTTTCATACCAACATGCACATGGAGAAGCGTAGGTGCTTGAGAGAAACACACTTCAATATAGGCTCTTAGCACTAGCCACAATACCAGTAAAATATCTCACTAACCAAAAATAGAAGCATTGAGCCTGAAGTGAAACTTAGAAGTTAGATGCAGTATGGAGAATGGTGGGCTCCAGAGAAATAAAGAAAATTATCAAGTTCTCAACCAAAAGTGATCAGACCAATGAAAAAGAGAACTGTGAATGAGTTCTTGAAAACTTTTGATCAGCAATAAAAAGAAAGAAACAAACCATGTTAGAGGGTACCATGGAAATATATTTTGTGTTTTCATTTTGGAGAAAAACACTTATAATTAGCTGGTAGGATCTACTGTTGTTTATTAATCACAGCCAGCCGGGCCAGTCCTCAGGGTAAGCCTCCATTTCCTCCCCTTGCCTGCTGCTCACTGTGATTAATCAATTATCACTGGAACAACTAATAGCATCACTGTGGGTGTGCCTTGCAGGGAATGCCTTTTGAAAAAGAAACACCCAATTTCAACTGCAATTCTCTCGATGCCTTCATGTGGAGTGCAAGCTTCCAGAGAGTTTGTGAAGAGATTCTCCATGGGCACATAAGGCACCACAGGGGATGACTGAGCAGAACTCACAGAAAGACATGGAATTATCACTCTGAGCACCTGCCATGCTGATCTCGAAACTGCACTTCAAGGTGGGAGGGAGGGAGAAAGAATGAATACATTTCAGAGAAGTCAAAATACCCTGGGCTAACACACTTCAGATAAGTCTAAGTAGGCTGGAATCTATTTGTCACTGAGAATCACCCAGTAACGGTCTAAAATACTTGCAGAAAAAAGCTTCATTAGAGTGAACTCAGAGCTTCTTTATCACTGTATCTCATTTATGGTAGGAAAAATAGCATAATAACTGAAAGTAAAACATTTGAACAGAAGGAATGGCATATTTTCAAAAATAATAAGTGGAAAAATGACAACTTCATTACATAAAGAAAAACTGAAAAGGCAAATGAGAGAAAACTTAGCAAGGTAAAATCAATACTATGATATCACAATAAATGGAAGAAAAATTAAAGCATGTGTGTAAGCCAGCATGGCTTCATGTATTTTGTCTGGTCTTTAGCTGTCTCACCCAGGAAAGTAACTAGAGTCTTGCATTCTCTTGCTCCTTAACGAAGACAGTCTGTCTCCATAGTGACATCATCTAGTTCTTCTCAGCTCCCGTTACTAGAGGTAAAACTTTCAACTTTCGAGAATGGAGTACTGGAAAGACTTTTCTGTTGAAGGATATTCCATGTGACTCATGATAAAGGTGCTTTT
Organism: Heterocephalus glaber; assembly: GCF_000247695.1. The sequence goes on along the minus strand of NW_004624798.1, from coordinate 9,970,177 downwards.
TCTGATCACACTAAAAATTGAAAATGCAGGCTGCTGTCTCTCGCCCCTAATACCTTATCTCTGAAATCTACTCCTTAAATAGGTGTCAGGGAGATTTTTAAAACCCTAATACTTAAAGTGTGTCTGTTTGGTAATGAGATGAAAGTCTCTTCTTAAACACCGATCAAATTAGAGTGATTCCTTTGACACCTCCATGTCGTCTCCAGAAGGAGTGTTAAATTTGGCTTAAGTAGACCTCTGCCAAAAGGTAATAAAATCTGGCCCTCTGGGCTCCCTGTGTACAGCGGACTGCAACCTGCTTCAAGCAAAAGCAAGTCGTAACCTGTCTTATCATCTTTCCCTTGCTGAGGACAAAATACCTGACACCCACAACCTCACAGGCAAGAGGTTTATTTCAGCCCAGTCCATGGTCCACTGGCTCCAGGCAGAAGCATCCTGGCAGAAGGGCCTGGCAGAAGGAAGCTGCTCAACTTATGGCACTGGAGGGCAGAGAACAGGGAAGATCCACAGAGGAGGGGACCGAGGCCCAGGTACCCCACATGACCCACTTCCTCTACGAGTCCCACTGCCTGCCAGCCCCTCCAGGGGTAACGGTCAGTGGGCCGACCCCTCAACATCCAGTGGCCTCTCACGGAGTCTCTGGGTCCACGGCAGTCACTGAGCTAAGTGTATGCCCTGCTGACCTTGGCCAATCCCACTGCAATCACAGCAGCAAATCCCAGAGTGAAGGTTGCCAAACGACACCCGAATAAGGCAAATGCCAAACTGCACCAATCACATGATTTCTGCAAGGCCTTCTGTGCTGCTCCTGGTTAGGAGAAGAGCCATCAGATTGTGGGTGGGGATTCTGAACCATGCTGGGTCTGGAGTAGTTCCTTGTCCTTCACTGGGCACTTTGTGAAATTTAACTGAGCTCACATTTATTTTTATCAACAAGAGACACTCTTTAATAGGACAATTGAGTCAATTTGACTGTATTGTAGCTTTTAGCGATCACATTAAGTAGGGATTATTAGTTTGGGTATTGAGCAACAAAGAGGGTAAAGCCCCAGCTTACATGAAGACAACTTGGGAAGGAACAAGCAGTAGTAGAATAAAGGGATGAGTAACTATTTGAGGTAGTTACGGACTAATAAACTTCTACTAAAAAGTAAAGAGTACTGTGAGAAAAGTACTCGCTATCCTTGAGGAAGAGGAAGGACTCAGCGTGGCTGTAGATTTGGCAAGGAGGAAAAAACGGCAAGAGATGGAGCTAAGAGATAGAGGCAGAACCCGGGGAATTCATTCTACTGACTTATCAATCTGTTGCACCTACTAGACCTCAGATATACCTGTGTTAGATTTGATAAAAGTGCATCACGTTGTCTCCACCTGATTTGTTTTAAATTCTTTTATTGGTACACTTTAGGTACACAATACGTTTACTTGAGTGCTTGTACCTGTACATGATGTATCTCAGTTCTTATTTTTTCCCCATTTCCTGTCCTCCCTTCACCCCCTCCACCCTTCCCTATTAACAAAGACTTTGTTTCCATTTTTTCCTATTCTCATAATTTTTCCTTTCCCTTCTTTCCTTTCCCCTACCCCTCCCACTTCACCTACCCCTTTGGACCTTTTCTTCCTTTGTCACATTATCTATTATTCATTTTAAACATTTACACTTTCAGTTTCTCACACAAGAGAAACTATTCAGTATTTACACGTGTGTGCCCTATTTATTTCACTTAAAAGTATCGCCTCAATGTGCATCCATTTAGCCATAAATGTCTCTAGTTTCTCATTCTTTATGCCTGAGTACTACTCCATTTTATTAAAAAAAAAAAAAAAGCACATCTTCTTTATCTAGTCTCCAGTTGATGGGCACTTGGGCTGTTTCCAAGCTTTCACTATCACAAACTGTGCCGCTATAAACATGGGTACACATATATCGCTGTGGTATGATTCTTTTAATTCTTTGGAGAAGATACCCAGCAGGGGAATAGCTGGGTCAAATGGGACCTCTGGTCCTAGTTCTTTGAGGTATCTCCATACTGATTTCCACAGTGGTTGCACCAGTCTGCACTCCCACCAACAATGGAGAAGGGTTCCC
>NW_004624798.1:9916168-9952448 GCF_000247695.1 Heterocephalus glaber | reverse complement strand
AAAGAAAGAAAGAAAGAAAGAAAGAAAGAAAGAAAGAAAGAAAGAAAGAAAGAAAGGGAGTTCATTCAAATTGAAAGGCGAGAGAAGTCACTTGGTGGTCAGAAACATTGTGCCCCTGGTGGTGGTGGACAGGCTCTGTTTAATTAGACCACTGTACTCCAATGTGTGGAGTTCATTGATGGGCTACAGAGAAAATAGGAAAACTTTCATTTACTCCAATTTTTATTTAGTCTTATACATTTAGAATGCGTGCAAGATTTTCAAAGCTTTCAGTATTCACAGAGTTTGAATACTACCGATCTACACATTGGTTGTTAGTTTTGTTTAAGATTATGCCATGTTATCTTTTTTTAATATATTCTTTAATATGTTGCTCTGTGCTGAACATTGCCCTAGGTCTAACACCAATTTCTCAATCTATACCTTTGATTTCTTTTCTAATGTACTTCAGTGAGATATTTTTATGAGAATAAATTGGTGTCTATGTACTCCTATAATCTAATATCGATTTTTACGAGGAAAAACTATGAGCTATGAGCAGAAAACAGATGCTATTGGTTTATTCATGCACTTATTTCTAAGAGGAAAACCGATACATTTCTGCAGTCTTCCACACTGGAGCACTCACCGAGTAGTCATGATGATACTGTGATTGTCTGTTTTAGAGGGATGACCAGGTACAGAGAGCCATGGTTAAAGAGGAGAGAGAAACTCTGTTTCATTCAGAAACCACTTTTCCACTCCCCTCCCCTCCCACCAGCGTGAGAAGCAGCTGTCCTCTGACCCTGCAGGGCTACTCTGCTGCCCTTGCTGAGGAGGCGGTTCTGAGGGAGAAATGTGAGCTGCTCCCCGACTGAAGCCTGGACCCACCCTGGAGGGAGGTGTGCAGGCTCTCGTTGTCCTGCCTCCCTCTAGAAGGCTGTGCCTTTTCTCTGTCATTTACCGACTTCTCCGATTTCAGTTCCCTTGAGCCGTTTCTGGCTAGCACCACTCACAGCTCTTTTTACCTAGTCACAGCGCCTCATTGTATGAGTAACTGCAGATGTTCCCAATTCCTGGGACAATAAGGCCCTCCTGCAGCTCCAAGAGCAGTTACTGATTTGTGGGAGCGGAGCCTATTCTGCTCTGCTCGGCCTGAGAGCAGGAGAGGCCAGCGGGGTGAGAGCTGTCCTCCAAGGCCTGCAGGGAGGGTCCTGTCGCCTGCCAGCCACCGAAGCTCAGGCCTCACGTGACCTCGTGAAGGACAGCATGGGACTTTCTGATTCCCCAGACACCTTGTAAAGAGAAAAGAAAAAAGTATAAAGACCTTTTCCCAAAAGCCATGCTGCTTAAGAGACCCTGGACTGTCCAAATAGGCGTCGCTTTGTGATAAATGTTCATTACCCAAGCTTTTCCGTTTGTCGGTTTCTACAGCACATAGGGGACAGCGACCCTAACTGGCACGGTTTCCGTGAGGACACTCCCTTCAGTGTGTGTCACACTAGAGCTCGCTACTGCATTACACAGTCCCTGTGTTGCTTGGACTGTGTCTCCATACACCTCTGGGTGGTCCTGTAAGCATTCATACTCTTTTATCTTCCCCATGCCTTTCTCCTATGCGGTGCACAGTGCTGGTTCATAGGAGGCCCATGGTTTTCAAAAGAAAATGTGTGTGTATGTGTGTGCATGTACACGCGCACGCGGGTGTGTATTTTCTTGCCTTAACGTGGCCCATGCCTGCTCTATCCTCCACGGTAGGTTTTTTTCTCCTCCCCTTCCCATGATTTATTTGTAGACACTCAGAAAAGCTCCATCTTTGATTACTTTGCTTATACTTTCTTCCCATTGCTTGTGGGGTTAGAAATCCGAGACGTGTTTATTCTTTTTATGTGAATATAAGTAGAATTTTACTGAATAAGAAAACGGATTGCAGATAGAGGAAATAAGAAGACAAAGGGAATGCAGGAAATGCTTAGAGGAGGGTGAGCCATGCCGTGGCCACTCCAAGCGTGTGCTACTGTGCAGGACTGAGGTCTCCTCCCCACCCCTGTTCGGTCATCTGATTTCTCCACCTTCTGGGTACCTGAGAGAGGAACCACTGTAGTAATTTTCCTTATGAATATGTAAACAATCAGGTTGTACAACTTAAATAAACACAGTAAAATACATTTTAAAAATAAAGTAGTGAATTGACTGACTCAAAATTCTACTAGAGTCTCATATATTTGTTCTTTCTCTGTGTAAATCATTATGCCTGACAAGAGAAGAAAACGGGATGCAGTGTGATTCACAAGGCACACAGAGAGAGTCAAGCCTCTGACCGTGTTGTTTGTGTGTGTCAGTACCCCAACAGACTCAAAGGGAGTACGTTCAGGAGAGGCTGGGTCTTCTGCACCGTGCCAGCAGCTGAGTGGTCAGGTCTCCAGGGGATGGAAAGATCTGTGCAAAGGAGGAGATAAGAAAAAGGAGACTGAAGGAAAGGAGAGGAAAGAAGGACAGGGAAATGATGCACGTGGACCTGGCCAGCTCCTGTTCTTAATCAGGCCCCGAGTCTAATGCTCTCAGCTGCATTCTGTTCACCCAAGAACTCAGCTGGCGGCATCCTTGCCGAGGTCACTGCCGGCCCACGGGTCACCCAGGTGCAGCTGGAATAATTGGAGCTTGCCTAAGGACAGCATCCGCACACACCATGCCCAGACCACTGACTTTCTCCTGAGTAAGTGCTTCCCTCTACACTGAAAATTCCTAACAAATAACCCCAAAGGTCAAAGATCTTTCTATGGGTTTCATAACTTACCAATTTTTAAATTTATTAAAAATATAACCTACAATTCTTTCATGGCAAGGTGTTGAAGGCAGAGTTTGAAACACAAACAAAAGTTCATTACAGTTCACTGTAGCTTGTGACACTGGGTATTCTAATTTCAAGGTTATGTGTGCAGTATCACTGAAAATCAGTGAAGAATATCATCTTTCAGGCTCCTTTCTAATGTCTGATATCCTCATTCTTCCCCGTCTCTATTTCAAGTATCTGCTCAGAAGTGAAAAGCTCACGTTTATTTTCTCAGCTGCATGGCTCGCTGTCTTCACTTGCAGATGTGACTCTTTTCAGACTTCCTGGCTTGGCGCTTGGTGTACTGGTTCCCAGGTGTGGACTTGGTGCAGACACTGGACCAAGGACAGAGCTGGGGAGCAGCCCTGCCTAGGACACCCCAGGTCTGCATTTGACACTTGGCTTCTTTCTCCATAACGCTGGCTAGGATTTCCCATTCTCTTCTTTTCTTTTGTCAGATTTCGACCAGAAAATTGGAGGCTAGGAGAAAATACAGAAAAGTAAATAGGAGCCGAAGAGAAGCTCGCGTGTTGGGCTCTGCCCACACCGTCCTTGCCCCATAGGGTTTGTGTGTGTTCCTTAACTGAGTTGTGGTGAACAGGGGCCCTTTCAGATCCAACAATTACTGTCTCACGTGAAGGCATTTTACGACTTCACCTAGTTTTCTGGACAATGAAATGGAATTAAAATCGTTAATAAAAGGTTGAGCTAAGACCATAGGCTTAATTATTCACTCCTCCCTTTCCAGATTGCTCCCCACTCCCCCTGCTGAAATGACAATAGGCAGTATGAGTGAATCGAAGAATCGATGGCAGCGACAAGATGGAAAAGCTAGGGACAAGACAGACCAAAGGCAGCACAAACTTCTGTCCAAGGAGCCTCGTCACTAGCCCTACGTTACAACTCTGAATCAAAACTTCACTTACCTTAAATGCTATTTCTGCAATTTAACAATTGTATAGCATTTGTATAACATTTTTAATTCTTATAGTCACGTAAGAAAAATCAGCTCTAAGGACATGGTGACCCAGCACTGGGAGGACGCAAGGCTCGGGACTTGGAGGACTCTCTCTCGAAGCAGCCCCTCCCAGAGCAGCCCCTCCTAGCCTGGGAAGCGCCTCTGGGTGCACACTCTCCTGGCAGGGTGGACCTCGCATGGCCCCGTGCATGTGACATCTCAGCTCGCGGGTCCCCAAGAGCTGTGACCCACGGGTGCTCTCCAGGTGCCCAGGGCGCAGCACCTTCCTGTTCTGCCTACACCAGGGAACTCTTACCTAGGGAGTTGCGCTGCAGGCGTTTGGGAGACAAGGTCTCTTCCATCTAGGAGACATTGTCTATTTACCTAGAGGTCTGTGGACAAGAAAATTAGGCCGGGCTGCTGCTCCTCTTTTCTCCCGGGGGCATCCTACAGTGAGAGCCAGTGCACTCGCTCTGTCCGGCTGCTGTAACTGGCTCCGTTCTTAGATAACTTCAGATTCCAAAATAACTTCACTGCGTGTGGCCCTGGAAGGAACACAGTCTCATGGACAAGGTGAGAGTGAACAGTATTGTCTCTCTTAAAACAGGGAAGACGAAATCCTGGGAGGAGGGAGCCTTGGGTGTCACATTCCTAGAACTGTCAGTGCTGTCCTGCAATCTCAATTTAGGACAAGTCTCTCCCAGGCAGCTCTGCCCTATGGCTCCTCCCCCTGGAGTCTGTGGTCCCCATGATCCAAGTAGGCCCCATCCTCTGGGTTTGGCCATTTCAATAGCTCCAGTGCGGGAGTCACCCATGGGTGATGCTGACATCTCCGCAGAGATCTAACAGTGAGAACGGGTGAGCCATCACCGTTTCTGTAGAAAGAACAAACACACAGCTCAGGTATCTGGGAAACATTGCTCTTAGATTAAGCCCATGACACCGTGATCAAGTAAACACAGTGTTCTCAAGAAAGGGCTGTTATCAGTCACGCCTGCCTTAGCGGCAATGAAAGCCTAAAAGCAGCCTCTCTAAGGTAGCGCTATTTGCAATCCTGTACGTATTGTGCAAGAAAAGAATGTCCTGGTTCTTAAGAAGTTCTCAATGGCTCCAAGGAAGGGGCAAGGTTGAAAGTGGCCTCCTCTTTGGCCTCGGCCCTTAGATCCCGCCCGATGTGAGCCGGATTTCCTCACTCCTGCCTGCCTCCGTGCAGAAAGACAGAAGCTAAACTGCACTGGCATCTGCACGCAGTCCTCAGGGAAATGCAAAGGGGGCCAGAGCAATACACTGGTGGGGGAGAACTATCCTAGAAAAGAGGAAATAAAAATGAGCAGCCTTGCTGCCCACAGACACTTTAAGAAGGAGATGCAAATATGGCAAATGCATATTCATTTATGTCTCTGGCTTATCTCACAGCCCCTGAGGCTGGGGAGACACTGGTCATCACCCGCATTCTCCAGTGAGCCAGCCTTCCAATCATCTGACTTGCAAATAAACTCCTGTGTTTGTGATGGGTCACCTCTACAGGCGCTCTGCCAGTGATAGAATTAATGGGTACCCGCGCTGTGGCTCTCGGAACATTTTATCCTACAGGAAAATACTGACACTAACGAGCACTCACCAGAGTCAGATGTTTCCCGTGATGACCCAGTGGGTTGGTTCCATGCTTTATCTGAGAAGTTATTCACAAACTTTGAGCTGTTCCCTAAAGAGAGAGCAGACAACTGCATGAAAATGGTTCAAATTAAACGTTTAAGACTCGAGCTAGTATTTTTAATCATGGGGAAATTTCCATCTCAATATTCTAAAGATGTTCAATATTTAAATAAGATCGTTTTAAGATCTAATGAAGCATTTGCAATATTTAATTGAATCATAATTTTCCTTTAGAAAAAAAGGGAGCCTTTCTCAAATATACATTGTCATCAATTATGTAGTAGTTCTAAAGTTAAGGTTTATCTTAGGAAAACAAATTAATCTTAAAAAATTAATTTAAAAAGAACCATAGGTCTTTTACTAAGAAAACCAGAGCAAGCAGCCTGCACAGCTCCGTGCTGATAATGCAGTGACGCCAGCTTCTGAGTGTGGGAATCACATCTTGATGGATGATACGCATGGCTAATTTACATTAGTGAAATCTTGAAAAGACCCTTAGGTCCAGTAAATCTTTGCTCTCTCCACTAGAAATACTTTTCAACCTTCACATTTTGAAATGCAAGTTGAGCATTTACACTCATTTTCAATTCCATAAACTAAACCAAACTAGCCACTATTAATAATAAATACTTAAAATACATGTCAAATTAAAACATTCATAATTTATTTCTTTAGCATTTTGTTTTAACTGATTGCTTAATATGAACCACGTGAACAATAATACCACACTGAGTGAAAGTAACTTCAGATTTAATACATGTGCCGTTGTCCAATTAGATGCTTTATTGCTTCAAGACAAATTACTTAAACAAAACATATTTTGATATTTATTTTCTTGATCTCCCTCTATGACTTCAAGTTTTCTATAACTCCAGTAAAACTTACTTCACCAGTACTTTTTGTGCACTCTAAAACTAGATCTCTAAATAAATTTCTATTTCTAATTAAGCAATCTATAAATGTAAAAGTAGAAGAAGGTTGCTATGGTGACTTCAGCAGTCCCAGGGGATTAGGAGCTGACTGGCCCGATGAAGGAAGTGGCAGCATTTGGGGCCACTGTGGCCATCCCCTCGCAGCCCTCAGGACTGGGCTACTGAGAGACACCGACGATGCTTTGCGATGCAGATCCTGGCGATCGAACCAAGCCCACGAAATCTGGGGCAGAGGTGCAGAGCAGGTGCGGAGTTATCTTTGTAGGGCAGGACTCTGACACCGTCTGGGAGCTGTAGGGAAGCCGGGGTCTCTTGTGAGGACAGAAAAGCAGAGTCAAACACCGCTGTCTTGAGAGAGAAAACAAGAAGCAGCTAGTTGGCTGTTTGGGTGACTGTGACAACCAGGGACAGGAGTGCGTTTTCCAACAAGAATTCAAATGCTGCCAGAGGGTTTCATTTCTTTCTTCCTTTTCTTGGCTCTGTTTTGTTCTCAGGTGAGAACACAGGAGAACAGTCACATGTGGGAGCTCGCAGGCTGTGTGTTCCTTCAGTGGCTATTTCAGAAGAGGCAAGACTTTCTTTCCCAGCAGCTGAGCCAATGCCCACCGAACTCCCGGGCTCCAGGGCTCAGGGCTGGGTCACGTGGGCAGCTCTACACTGAGAAATCTGGAGCACTCAAAGGACAGCCTCCTCCACCCCACATGGGGCAGACGAGCCCCCAAAGCAGGGATGCACAGCTCTCTAGCGTTATGGCTGGAGCCAGCCTTTGAGACCACACAAAGTCACATCTCCCCTCGAGTGCCCCTTGGCAGGTTAGAGGAAAGGAAACCCTCCTCGTAGGTTGGTTGCCAGTGAATGAGGAAGTGCTAGCAAACTGCTCTCTCTCAGTGGCTACTCTGTGGTATTTATTACTCCACTAACCTAGTGGTATGTGTCTTTGAAAAGTTCAATGTGTACGTGAAATAATAATTAAAGAAATTTTAAATTTCCACTTATATTGCAGCAGAAGTTTCTCCAAGGGACAACAAGCTCTTAAAAAATGAAAGCTACTGAGCTGGGGATGCAGATCAGTGATAAAGCACTGCCTAGCATGCTCAAGGCTCTGGGCCCAGCCCCAGAAAACCACAAGAATAAGTGAATGAATAAAATGATGGTTTAAAAAATGGAAAGCTACAAGGGAAGCTAAGGACAAAATAAGAAAGCCATAATACATGAAAGTCACCTGTCTAGTTACTGAGTACTGTGACTTGTTTTCAAAATAAAAAGCATAATTTTAATGATATCAGAGCCAAATATTTCACAGGAGAGTTGACTAGGCATCTAGTTGGCTACCATGGCACTGCCCTTGCTGAGATACCTGCTATTGCTGCCTGGCAGGCAGCTCCTGATTTAGTGATTTTCCCTAACATAAAAGCATACTCTTCCCAGTTGTACCCCCAGAATTAAAGGCAAAGAGCTTTTCATGTAGGGTATATTAATTTCCTTTTACAGGTCTTATTTTTCTCATCCATCAAATGACAGTTTGGATCCCAGTGCCCCTGGAGGTCGCTTTTAGGACTTTTATTCTCCAAGCGGAGATTTCCCAGAAGTATACCGCATGATATTACCTGGTGAGCTCTGCAGAGCTGTTTTTACAGTGGATACTCTCCTTTTCTTTACTTTTAAAAATACATTATCATGAGAAGACTTTAGTTCTGCATATTATGAAGAGTCAGGTGTTATCCTGGGCATTAAAACAGGAAAAAGGAAATCCCAACTTTCAGATGCCAATTCTATGTCTAAAGTATTTTGCTTTAATCCTTCCTGCCTGACTTCTGATTACTTCTGGCTCAGACGAGAGAAAGCAGTTTTTGACTGTATGCTTAACTCCAGTCTCTGCTTTCGGTGCAGACCCCTAGGGTCCTGCTTATATACCCGTCATGAAAAGTGTCTCTACCACCCTCTGCCTTTCTTGGAAGAACGCATCCTCGGAGATTTTCATTGCTTTCCATTTCAATCACTATGTTAAGCCTGAAGCTCTGAACTTTTTTCTTGTTTCCTCTCCTTTCCAAATTATTTTCCTGTGATGAAAGTGGAACAGAGAAAAAATGAAGTTTTTTGCAATTTAATTTCTGTCACACTAGATGTGTTTATTTGTTTAATCAAAACCAACAGAGAATTCTGAGGTATGAACTGTTGATCAGTTTTCAACAGCAAAGTGGAACTGAAATAGACTTGAGCAAATGCTTGTGACAGATTCCACATATAATATGTAGGGAAGAGGAAGCTGAAAAATCATAGGCAACTCAAAATAGATGACCCAAGTCTCAGCAGAATAAAGCTGGAGGGGGAGGACCAAAAGGAGGAGGGAAAGAGGGGAGGAGAAGGGGAAAGAGGGCCAGAGAGAGGGGAAGAAGGAGCAGAAGGAGAGGCAGAAGAAACTGCCCATGTCTGGGTGCATATTTTCATGCATGTTTCGGAACCCAGGGCATCCCCAGGAGGCAAGCGAGGGTTCATGGGAAGAGCCACTGTGATGTGATCAGTGGTCGCTTTTTATTCCCTACAATAAATATGATTTTTCACAGAAATTAGGAAAAATAGAGTATCCGTATGTAGCTTTGATGGAGAAATCTGAGGCTCTCAGTGCAAACGTTGGCTCAGCTTTTGGAGCGAGCAGTGTCTGTGGATAGCCTTTACACAGAAGGATACGGCCCCAAGTGAGGGTGAGCTCTCAGCTCCAGCTTGATCAGGGAGTCACGAACAAAAAGCGCATGCGGGCATGAGGTGGAGCCTGATAGATGCATCCGCTGTGAAATGCGTGCCACAGGCAAGCTACCTACAGGATGCATCCTCACGTTTGCAGTAAGAATGCTTGAGATTTACTCTTACCGATTTGAAGTACAAAATATATTATTCTTCCTACTGGGACCTGCTGTGGAATAGCTTCCTGGTCCTTATTTATTCTAACTGACCTGGGAATCCTTGACTCACATCTCGGGTCCACTTCTCCACCCTCTGGGGACCCCGTTCTGCTCTCTCCTCTCTCTCTGCCTCTATGATTTCAAGCTTTTTAGATTTTTGCCTATGAGTGAGATGATGGAAGATGTGCTTTTCTGTGCCCACCTTATTTTACTTTGCTTATGTTCCCAGGTTCATCCATGCTGCTGTAGAGCAGGGTGTCTTTTTAACTCTGCATAGCATCCCACTGTATACGCAAGTAATCAAAATGAACAGTGAACATGTAAGTTTTTAAAACTATTTTACAGCAAAAGGCACACTGAAATTAATCTCCCTAAAAACACTCTGCAGTTTCAAACACCCATCCTGTCGCTCTCCCACTTCTGGAAGTAGTTTTGGAAAGTGGACGTCTTCTTTCATGAGCGTCTTTAGTGGTGTGATAAAAATAAACCAGTGAGTACTGCTGCCAAGCGGCATGCAAGGAAAGGTGGAATCACAGAAACCTTAGAGGCCCTCATCTGCCTCATTCATGGGCCTAGCACGGGAGGGGTTAATGGCAATGTGTCTGTTACTGGAATATATTTTAAACTTAAACCTTCACCACATGTTCTGATCATACCTGTATGCGTGCAAGGTTTTCTCTATCCATGCATCCACTGATGGACATTCACAATTCTTAGATTGGCAAATAATGCTGCAGTGAATACGAGCATGCAAATATCTCATTGAGACACTGACTTCATTTTGTTTTGTTGTCTTCCAAGAAGTAGGCATCATTGGCTGGATCATCTGGTAGCCCAGTGTTTGCCTCTTTGAGGACCCGCCACACTGTTTCCTGGGTGGACATTCTAATTCAGCTCCCGCCCATAGGGTTCGCTGTCCTCCATACCTTCTGTCTTCTCACAGCCACCCCAACAGGCACCAGGTGGGGTGCTTTCCCTGCTGATCAGTGATGTCTAGCATTTCCCAGATGCCTGTCGCCGTCTGTATGTCTTGTCTGAGAGTTGGTGACTTGCACACTTCTAATTTGGTCATTTGCTACATTGCTACTGAGTTGTTTGAGTCACATATATTTTGAAGACTGCTCCTTAACACACGTATGTCTCCCATCTCCTGGGTCTCTTCACACCACTGCCTGTTTCCTTTGCTGTGCATAAGCTGTTTGGTTTGGTAAAATCCCATCTGTCTATTTTTCCTTGTGATCTATGGTTTTGAGATCATACCTAAAGAACCCTTGCCCAAACCAATGTCCAGAAGCTTATTTCCTGTATCTTTTTCTAGTAGTTTCACAACTTCAGGTTTTGTCGTTACATCTTTAATGAGTTTGATTTGATTTCTGTATGTAATATGAGATAAGGATCTAGTTTCATTCCTCGGCATGTGGATACCCAGCTTTTCTAACATCACTCTAACTGGGTTTTAAGGCATTTAGCTTCTTATCAGGAGAAAGTGAAAGAAACATAAGAAAAATTTTAAAGAAAGGGTCAAGTCATTGTCAGAAAAATAAAATTGCAGGAGAGAATTGTAACAGAAGAGTTAAGATATCTTTGTGACCTCAATTATTAGAAATATAAGCAGGTAAGTAGTTTTGGAACAAGCAAATCAGGTTCTAGATAGTGCACATAATTAGAAAAAAAAAAGCCCATTATTAGAGTTTACAAACACACTTACACTGGGACCTCTTAAACTGTTGCCTTTAAGAGAAATGTTAAAATGAACGTTAAAATCTATTCATTTTGGCAAGGTAGATGCAAACATACAAATTTTTTAAAAATGAGAAAAATTAATTGAATTTGTAGCAAGATTGATCTAAAATACTAGCTAAGCTCATTTTTACTTTGTATGTCGTAGTCATGATTTCAGGAAAATTTATGAATCAAAGATCCTCCCTTTTCTTGGTTTATTACACATTCATTAAAATGCATCAGCAGGGGCCAAGGATTTAGCTCAGTGGTTTCACCGCCTGCTGCACAAGCGCAAGGACCTGAGTTCGATCCCCAGTACCCAATAAATAAATAAATAAATAAATAAATAAATAAATAAAATGCATCAACAGATAAATAGAAAATAGTTTGAAATTTTTAGGTGGTCCATAAGGAAAGTTGCTTCATTAATTCAGGAAATAGCCTTCCTTTTTGAACAATTGCTTAGTTATTTCTTGATGATGATCTCTCCAGAGAACATTTCCAACCAAATGACTAACTTCAGAGCTCACAATGATTGATGTGGCTGTAAACCATTAGCATAGCACAGCATGTGAGGCAGAGCCTCCCACTTACACACTGCTCCCAAGGACACCTCAGGCTTAGAAGGAACAGTGTACTGTGAGCAGAGCAGATAGCTTAACGACCATGGATGTAAGGGCCACCATTTTGTTTCACGGTACTCTTGGGAATCTCCAGTAACTGGTGCTTTTAGCAGATCAGCCTTGCAATAATATCTTTTAAAATAAACATTATTCCATTCATAGTCTAATACTCAATTCAAAATTCTGTAGGCTTTCTTAGGGTCAGTAAATCACAGAAAGTTGGTATGTTCATTATTTAAAATTATGAAGATTAAAATATATTAAAACTCACCACAAAGAAATGGAGTTTAGAAACAAGAAATTCAAGAAATATATGAGCATCAATTCCAAAATGAATATAATTATTATGCATTACATATACCAATGAAAATAATTTTAAGAAAGGATAGCTTACTCATTTTTTTCTCTTATACTAGTATTAAAAGTTATGAATTTCATGGGAAGTAATTCTATTATGAAATAATGGTAATCGCTCTAACTGAAACATATCAGTAGACTAAGGTAGATTTTCATCAATGTTTCTTTCCTTTTTAGACTTTTATCAGTCCTGGCAGATACAAGAGAAAAAAAGCAAAAATTGATATTAAAATTCTCTGCTTAGAACAGTTGCTGCTGAAAACACACAGGCTAATTTTCTTCCTACCACCATTGCTTTTCTGAGCTCCCCACTCTTAAATCTGGGATTAAGATTTAATAACTGTTTGACTTTGTTAGATCCACTTTCCTGCAGTTAATTCCTGTGACATCAAAGAGCGAGAAGCAAGGGCATCTGATCTGCAGGCCCATCCTGTCGTGCATCGGGGAAATAAAGCCAGTTTTCAAGGGACCTGAATGTTCTTTTCATGACAAGATTTCCTGGGAATAAATCACCATTATAAGAAGACAGGAGAGTGCAGTGAAGCTAAAGATAAGTGCGTCGCTGCAGCAGTGAGCAGGAGTCCTCGTGTGTCCTGCAGACCACAGCCGCACCTCGCACAAAGACAGACATCTAACGCACCTGTGTGCATGTTTTTTCTCCTTGTGGTGCAGTCAGCGGTTCACAGATTGAGAAGTTTACTTGAGCTGAAGTGAGCCTGGAGGTCAGAGAATGTCACCAAGATTCAGTGATTGGATTCAGGGTAGAAGGTGGGAGACAAGAGCCCTGACTCCTGCCTTGGAAAACTGAGAAATGTCTACAGAAATTTGGTTCTCAAAATCAACAGAAGGTGATTCCTTGCAGACTATGATCAGCCAACAACCAGGCAAGGGTGGCCCCTTCTTCCTGGGTGGTGGCGTAGCTGGGGAAATCCTACCATAGAAAGAAGAAGCAGTAGGTGGTGACCATGTGGACCATGGGTTTCCAAGGACTTCTGCACTCAGGGTGCTCATGCATCCTCAGCAGATCAGCAGGGTCCAGCCTGGCCCTGTCCTGCCACAGGGGGCGATGCCCTCAGCCCTGCAGGCAAGAGGACGAGGACCTTCCCTGGGCCCAGACTGCATGGCCAGCGCCAGAGGGTGGGCTGGGGTGGGAACCGTTCTGTGAGTCCGGCTCATTTAGGATCAGACCCAGGTGACTCTGTACAACTGCTGTCCACAGAGAGGAGCTCACTCTGCATTCTGCAGGCTTCTGCAGGCTTCTGCAGCCCTAGCTTGCCTGCCATTTATCAGTGTCCAATTACCATACATCTCATACATTTTAATTTCTCATAGTCTTCTTCACCCAATTAATGAATAAACTTCTGTTCTTGATTTCAATAACTTATCCCAGCCTACCTTGAAATTTTTCCTACCAAGGCAAAAGCAAAGCACACAGAGCCCCTCCAGGCTGTCTTGGCTGTGTCCTCTGCAGAGGCCTGGGGTTGCTGAGGAGAAGGCACAGTAGGCGGCTGAGCTGCTCAGGCTGCGCTCCCAGGTGATGATTCCACACTTGTGGGCAGTCTCGGGTGCAAGGCAGGCTGGAGGGCCCGAGTTCTCAGTCGTGGATCTGTGTGGCACCTCAGCCAGAAGAAACCCCCAACTAGAGCCACCTGCACTCAGAAGAGCGCCTGAGTCGGTCCCTGCTGGGAGCACGGCCCGCGCAGCCTCTGTCCTTACTGTGTCCTTGGAGACAGCGACCGCATCGCTCCTCAGCTTTGACTGTAGAACGGAGAGCAGGGAGGAGCGTTTGCTCATTGCACCCTTGAGGACCCAGCGTGCCAGAGACTCAGCAGGATGTACACTATCTCAGCCAGGACTCAGGCATAATCCCGGCAGTGAGGGACCAGGACAGGTGGCTCCGAAGTACTGTTCCACTGAATCAGGGGAAGAATGTGACCTGCCCGGAGTGCATCAGCTTAACTCTTTAAAAGCTCTCCCTTTGGAGAGTCGTTTTAATCTACGTGCCAAACAGGAAATTCTCAAATGAGTGCTAAAGTCCGTGTTTTCGGAAGAACACGTCTGCAGATGGTGAACCAGAGTCTCCCACAAGGAAATGAAGTCAGACTTTCCACCTCCTTTTGTCTTAATTTCCAGGAAGCTCAAGAAATGATTTAAGCTTAAATGTTTACAATTACATTAACTTGGTGAGTGCATTAACTTTTCTCTATATGCTTAGCATATTTATTGATTTTAAATTGTTTTGTATCGTATGTGTGCCTTTACTGATAAAATATAACAAATCACAGTGGAAGGCACATGGGCTATAAATATTTAAATTGTTTGAAATTGTGTAGAATAATAATAAATTTATTAAAGCTATAAATTTCATGTTTATTTTTAGTTCATTTATTTTGTACTACTTGTAATAAACTAGTCAAGAAGACATCTTTATAGGTAAAATCAGGGAATGTTTAAATCATTTGCTCTAGATCATGCAGCAAGAGTAGACAATGAAATCTCTAACCTCTAGCTTTCTCCATATCTACATTTTGAATAACAGCTATAATAAAATAAATAATAAACATAAAAGAAGGCTTGCTTTTAGAATAAAATTTATTATGTGCCAATAACAAAAATCTAAGCGGCCCGGTTTCTCCCTTTTTTCTCAAGTCTTCATAGCCTAACAGAATTCTTTACAATAACTAAAATAAACTATTTTATTTCCTATTTAATTAATCCAACGTATCGAATGAGGAAAATAATTATCTGTATCTATATGAAGAAAATAATTATTTTCATGTTTTCCATTTTGTAAAATTTCTAAAATGTATAGTTTATAAAAAGCAGTGGGCTCCAAATTTTCATGAAGAATGAGAACTGATGAATTGCGCATTACATTGTATATCGTTACATCTGGTAAATAAAACGAAGTATGCTATGCGATAGCGTGACTCCTGAGTAATTAGTTTAGTAAGGGCAGATGAGACCTGATTATTTCCTCTCATGAAGTAGTTTATGCTCCTGAATTCAGTGCTCATCTTCGGCTACTGAGCAACTACCTGTGGCTTATTCCAGGGTCCCTTCTTCTCTAAGCAAATGTTTGCCTTCCCTTAGCACTTTCTAATCCGAAACAAGTTAAACTGTTTGTGCATCCACTGGTCATATTGATGAGATAAAGAGAGGATTTATCTTTCTTCATCATCTTTTTAAAAAATGTGTTTACAGTTCATTAAGTATTATTAATATAGTCTTATTAATCTAGCAAGATGTTTGTGTAAGTTTTCCAAAAATCCAAAATTTTTCTTGGAGTTTTTAAAAAGTCTGATGTACCAGGTTGTCATTAGCATTTTGCATTTTTCTTCTCTTCTTTTTAAAGAATTTTCCATTGTATAATTTACAAACATTTGACTTTATGGCCATTCAAGTACCACTTATCTCAGTCCTTTTATGTAATTTACAAGCATTCTGCAAATTCTTTGCATATATACTTATATATATATTTGGCTTGAAGTATTATAATAAATGTAAAATTCTCAAAAAATCATTTGATTATACAAAGAACTCTGAGTTGCAAAGCAACACACTTTTACACTCTCATAACACTAGCTTCATTATTATGCTCCAAGTATTTTAGTTGCAGTGAGCCTATCAGATAATGAATGGATGGAAGCAAACATAGCAGCTAATTTTATTTGGCTTAAATACTAGAATCTAAGTATCTGAAAGATATGATGTAAAAACACCATGTTGTTAAAACCCAACCTTTTCATTTCAGAGCCATCGTTTGCTTTTCTAACTACAGATTGGTATCACATTGCAAGGGTAAGCCTGGGCAATGGAGAAATGGCTGAGTTTTGTTTCACAGGCCCTGCCTTTTGTCCTTTCTGACTGCTGCACTATCTCAGTCCTACCTTGGCCGTACTCAGACTACACTCGTGTTTGCTCCCATAAGTGGGAAACTTCCTGTCTTATGGCACACACTCAGGATCTAAGAGGTCAACACAGTTTAGCTCAAGTCCTTGAATTTTACTGGAGAACTGATTTCATGAAGTCTTCGTATATAAGCAATTCACTTGCATTCTAACCTGGGCTCATAGAGACACTTTCTCCATGTTCACTACTTATTGATAATGGAAGATTGCAGCAGATTTAAGATCGATTCCAGGTCTTGCAGTGTGAGCTCTACTGTGTTACCCTGTACACTTTCCTATTTTCTTCACAAAAACTGCTCACAAAAAGCTGAATATTCTAAAGCTAGTTTACTTGAATATGTACAAACTATAATTGATGTTTATAAACTTTTAAAAAGTCACCAACTTGAGCTGCAACTTGATTATTTTCTGAAGCCAAAGAGTATCTAATTTGTTTCTGTAACCTCAGCACCTAGCATAACACCTAAGCCTCAGCGGATACCCAATATAGTTTTGTTGAATGAATGAATAAATGTACAAGGGAGAAAATCAGTGAGATGGCGTTGTATTCTATGGAAAAGAAAGCATGCCTGGTTCTCCATGATCTCTTATCCCTTACTAGAAACTATAATTCATCTACAGCTGAAATGAACTTAAACCTAAGTTTCTTAGTAAATGACCTTGGTCACACTTATTCTGGGCATGGGAAATGGTCTCTCAAATTTTGTATCTTTGGCAAAGTTATCAGAAAATTGTGATATGTTTAATCACCCTTGATTGAAACTAGTAAATATTTTTCCAATAATCTACACTAAGTACAATACTCATAACACTGAGGAAATGTTTTTAAAATTGTATAAAAAGTATATATCCAAAAGCCTACAGTGAAGATGAATAATAAATATTTATATTCTTAGAAAGGAGATATATCCCAAAATCTATACTAAAGATGAATAATAAATATTTACATCCCAATCCAAGAAAATTCCAATTCAAAAAATTATGTAAATTTATATGTGCTAAAGCTTTATATGTGCACATGTACACATTCCGAGTATTGGTCCCAAGAATGCCTATATATTATATATACTCAGAATTTGGAGATGATGAAATAAAATACTAATATTTCTCACCCCATTTAAAATGTTCATAATAAAACAGTAGGAAACTATAGCTGATTCTTCTCTTTTTACAGAGACAAAGTTTAAATGATCACAGGGGTCCCTTAGGGCCATGCAGTGAAACAACACATTTCAATATATTCCTAAGTATTCTGAATCTGAAATCACTTCTTCTTAATTAAAATATAATACTTGTTAGCTCTCTAGGAGTATTCTAAAATCACTATATGGAATAATAATTATATTAATTTAAGAGAAGCACATGGGAATAAGACCCGCAACATCTCTACATCATAGGCTAGTGATAGAGACTAAATATAGCAATCCTGAGTAAATTAGGTTAAAATAGTTCCATTCAGATATTCATTAATTCCTTTACTGGGTAAACATTTATTGACCACCTACTTTGAGCTGGGCCTTTGATACAGAAATTAATATAAAAGTGTTTCTCACTTTGAAAAGCTTACAGTTGAGTGAGATGGACATAGAAATCAATTCATAAATCACAGAGCAAGGTCAGAGGTAATAAATAAAAGTTATGAGCAAGGAAAACTGAGAACAAGGTAAAATCCTGTACCTTCTCTTTGTAATTCAGAGATACTTTGCTTTTATAGAACTTAGAGTTAAGCAAATGGCAAGGTTAAGGATAGAGTGCCCTAGATGGTCAAATCAGCCCAAAACTTCCAACTCCCAGCTGCAAATACTTTCAGTCCAGCTACAAAGCTCAGCAGAAGAGTCTACAAACACCATCCTCACTTCAGACACCAAATGCCAGGCCTGTGGTTAACCAAAGCCACTCTCACAGTAGATGATTTCTTCGAAGACTTGCAGAACCCAAGGAAACCTATTATTCTCATGATTATGTCTGTTACACATTAGAGATACAAATCAGAAGCCACCAAGGCTGGGCTGTGCAGGGCAGGGTCTTCAGGGGCTCTGGCCAGGCAGCTCGAAGTCCTCCTGCTTCAGTGTGCAGCATGGCATTACCCACGCTTGAGGTCAGAGACGGTTGGCGCTTTGCTGCGTAGACAGGGTGGACTGATCCACTGCCGTCCCTGGCCCCCACCAAGGTGAGTGATGACACAAAGCTCCCCCAAAACGCCAGGGATTCTGACATATTTGTCTTCCAGGTGTGGTCATTCCCCAAACTTAGACTTGAATATCTGTCCCCACCTGAGTCATCTATTTAACATGTATTATCAGGTGTGGTCTCACTTACAAAATTCCACATGGTGAGAGGTTACTTTTCAGGAGCTAAAAATAAAGGCAAACTTTGAAAAGGGTCAAACTGCATACAACACAAATCTGTAAATTATAGATACTACACAACATTCTGATTCTATAACCTGCCCTAAACTTAAAAATGTCTAATTATGTCCTTTAGACAGCTCACATGACTTTATGAGATTCTTCTCACTTTTTCCAAAATGCCCTCAAGGGAAGGTGTTTCCAAATGAAAAAATTATAACAGCAGGAATGTCATACTAAGGAGATGGACTTTCTAAAGACTAAAGAGTCCTTACATGTATCAATACAGTCACTTACTATCTCCTGTAGGCAAAACATTGTGCTATGTCCTGTGAGAGATTCACATAGACAATGTTCTCTACTCTCAAAATGTTCATATTCTAATTATAGAACTGGATAGAAGCATAATGAAACACAATACAGAAAGAGCTCATCAAAGGCTATGGTACAAGTACAGAAGCTAAGGGTTCCAAATATGGAAGAAATGATCACCTTGAGGTAGTAGCATGTCGTCATTGAACATGACAGGATTTACAGGATATCTGGATTCCAATAGACAAACTTCTGGGAAAAGCACTGTATTAGTCACAATATGGAGAAGATGTTTACTTCGGTTTCAGGTTTCAGGGGGTTCAGTCCACAAGAGGGAGGCTTATGGCACAAATACTGGTGGGAGGGTGCAATGGAGCAAAGGCACTCAGTTCCTGGCAGCAAGTAGAGTGGGGAAGAGCACAAGAGAGGAACAGTCCAGGGACTGGACTCAGACCCCAAGACCACACCTTGATACACACCCAAAGTGTGCGCCACCAAAGCCCAGGCAGATCACAAAGCCAGGCATGCTGAAACTCCACCCGACCCACACAAGTGCACTGTTGTGAACCCTACAGTGAGAAAATTACAGCGAATCACAGAGGAACAGAAAATGTGTACAGGGCGAAGGCTGACAGAGGACGATGGTTAAATAAGTGGGTGTGGAACATCATTTGAGGAAAGAAGCTCAGATGGTGTGTCTCTAAATCCCGTGAAAAGTCCTGCTGAACCTTTAGGTAAGCGACCGAGAGACACTTTCCTGGTCATAAGCATTAATCTGGAGACCAGTGGAAAAATAAGTTTTCCTCTTGAAAAAATGATGCAGTGAGTTTAACTATAATATGAACAATTTATTCAAGTACAGTTTACTCAAGTAATAAAATAGTGAAGGAAACATGCTACATGATCAAAGTGCACAGGAAATGTTTAAATTTAGAAAATAAATCACAGCAAAAGACACCATACTGGTATAAATCCTCCTCAGAATCTCCCCACCTGAGAACACACTCATCCCATCATCTTGGTACTTTCTTAAGCAGTTCTGGAAGTGCTTTTTCCTGAGTGTCTTTACAACGTGCGATCAAAGCTCTGTGGAGTGCTGTTGCCTTTGGCTGTCAGGTGGAAAGACAGCCTTGTGAAAACATGACAATGTGTCCCCATCTGCCTACTTTACCAGACTGGGAGCTGTGCGTCTTCTGGCTCCTCCTCAAAAGCAGAAGACCGTGAAGGTAAATGTTCTGAATCGACACAGGACACTGGGGTAGCCAAGGCAGCCAAAGACTCCCAGGAAAAAGGATTTCTACAACTGTTCAGAAAGTGTCAAAGACAGCGGGATAAGTGTGCTCAAGTTGAGGGAGATTAATGATAATGTTTCCTTTGTTATAATAAACCTTTAATTCAAACATTCACTGTATGTTTATTGTACCTCATACATCATAGAACACGCATATATGCAGTATGTTTCCTTCACTTTTTTATTACTTAGAAAAACCATATTTGAACATGTATCACATTATTCTTATATCACAAAGAATAAATTAGAATGATTAAAGTGTAGAATTGCCAAGAGAGGTGAGGGAATGTGTTCACACCACTTATGGACTCATAGTTCCCAGGATTCTCCAGGACAGCATCTCCTAGTTTTTACCCTCTCTCATCAAATGTTCCTGGAGAAAGGGAGATAATTTGGTTTCTATTTCTGTGCCCTATAAACATTGAGAAGATGAGCCTTGTACCCATAAAAGGAAAGTGTTTGAAATGAATTTCTGGCACTCATTCAGAGTCTCAAATGATTTTTTCACGGACCTGTTGACCTCTACCTCTGGAACTATTTGTGCCATGAAAATCCCCTTCTCTTTCATCTATTTTTTGTGAATTTTTCTCATGCAGCTTAGAAGTTGAGAAGAGTTCACGGAATAAAAAGAAATACTCTTTCAATTCATGCATTTGATGGATATCTTTAGAAGGAAGCAAGTTCAAGTATTTATCCTGAAATTAAAAATTGTCATTTATAAAATGTTTCCTCTATTCCCAAAGCTATTTTTCACTTTCACTGAGATTTCTTCAAACTTTTTGAGCCAGAAAATTAAACGTTACCTTTTATTTTAATATATTTATTTTTCATATTATCTGAACCTTGTCAAATTCATGTATTTGTTTTTCCAATTTCCACTCTTTCTATGGGTCTACTCACAGGGGTTCTCTTCATCAGTACTTCTATTTTCAGCTACATATTAATCAGAAACTAAAAAAGTGTGGTGCCTTAGATAACTGCCCCTCATTTTGTACTGTGAAAAAGAACAGTTTTAATCACAAATCCAAATCCTTTTAGAAAACTTACAAGATAAATAACAAATAGGAAAAAAGAAATGGAAGTTGTAGTTTTTAAGAAGTGTGGTGGTAAAGTTTATAGTAACGCTCTTGTGTTGGCTTCATGATTTAAATGTAAAATTTTAAGTACCCTAACATACATGGATCCTTGTCATTTCTTAATAAAATGGCTTGGGCCGGTAGCAACCTCTCCTTCCTTTTCTTCTTCCCCTTCAGTCTACCTTTCAGAAAGCAGTCACGTGGCCCTTACAGGTCACCTCTCTCCTCAACAGGCTAAATTATTAATCACTATTGACATTTCCATTTTAGCTGCCTAGCCATCCTCTATTTATTTTGTGCCAGATAGGACCTACATGTGAGAGTGTCATAAATAATATCTGAGAGTTAAGAATAAAGAAGCCTCCTCAAGAGAGAGTACCTAAGAGGGAGCATGCTAAAGAAAGATGGCCAAGGAAGCAAAGATATCAGAAAGATTGTGAAGCCACATGGAACTGCAAGTGCGTCAGGGTGACTTGTGAGCAATATTACTCATTTGTCTTCCTTATTTACTGATGATTGGGGACCAGGCCGGCTGCAGTATTTGATGAAGCTATTACTGTTGGTCCCCTGTGGAGCTCCGGGTTCTTGAGATTTTGTAATCTGAGAAAGGCCAAAACAGGTTGTATCAGTTACAGTGATATGCTTACAAGATCCAGGAGACTGCAGAACCAGGCACACTCTGGTGTTTTATCCGTGCCACTGGGGTAGAAGCTGTAAAGCAATATGACTCTTTCTGGCAAAACTCAAGAGGCAGATAGTAAATAGCACACTACTTCATGACAAGGACTGAGCATTCCAAGCTCACCTACAGCGAGCTTCCCTATTGCCCACCCTTTAGTCCCCAACAAGTGAGACTATCGGGCTCCTGACCACACTTTAGGTCCTGAACTCTAGAACCCATGGGAAGCTCACCTTTACAAATGGTCTTAAGGACGGCATGAGAACACAGAAATAGTACTCAGGACTGCCCCTTAGCAGCTGGATAATCTTTGCCAAGTTGATCTCTCTGAGAAAAACAGGCTTCAAAAGGCCTCCCTAAGTAGGGTTTTTGTAAGGATTTGAGAAAGTATGTTGTTGTATGTTGGTTGGCAATAAATGCTGCTGTTGCTTATTTAGTCTGTCTGAACAACCAAAGTAAGTAAACGATATTTTCCTAATTTTAGTTATATAGATACGGAAGCCCAGAATCAGAGGGGAAAATTGCTCATAATTACAGTCCTGATCAGCAGTAGAACCAGGGTCCCAACACATATACATATAACTTCAAATGCCTTCCTTTTTATTTTTTAATATGAAAATTCCAATTTTTACAATGGAAATATAGAGGTGAAGAACAAATATAGTAGCGAAATGAGATACATGTTATTGGCTCTTTATATGTATAAAAAACAACTGTTAAAAGCTAAACCAATAAAGGAAACATTAATACAAAATTATATTTCCCAGTGATGCTGATTTGTCTCACAGCTTACTTAATATTGAAAGGAGGCAAAGTGTAACTTTGGAGAAACTGAGTTGAAATATGACATGAGATATGTCTCCATGCACCCCTAAGTGTCCGACAACCAGACTTTGTGTGGCCACTACCGACACAATGTAACAGAAGTAGTCTGCATGCCATAATATTCATCTCGAATGGTTCCCCAAAATTGAATCTCCCAACCAAAAATCTCAGCAAGCTTCTTGTAGATGTCACTAAGCTGGTTGGAAAACTCATCTGGAAATACAGAGGACCAGGAATGGCAAATAAAGTTAGAACCCTCTCACTGTCACACTTAAAGATGTCACATGAAGCTACTTTTGTCAAGGCATTGTATTTTCAGGGTAGAGACAAACATTCAAAGCAGGGTTCTGAGTTCAGAAAGACACCCATGCATATAGGAATGACTAAATTTCTAAGAAGCTATGGAAGCAATTCACCAAAAAAAAATGTGCTTTTCAATAGCTAGTAATAGAACTATTGCATATATGCACAAATAAATAATGTGATTCTAGCTACAGCACTCTTTATTACAGAATTTACATCTATTTATCTAATAAAATCTATTGTTACACCATTTAAAATGTAACTATACAGATTATACTTGAAATGTAAAATACAAAACTATAAAACTACAAGGAGAAAACATAGGAAAAAGTCTTTATAAGTTTTGGTTAGGGAAAGATTTTATAAACGTAACACTAAGAACAAATCATGGATTTTAAAAACATTAATTGGATTTCTTTAAAATTAAGAATGTATGTAACCCCAAAAGACATTAATTTTTAAAGCATATAGAAAAATACTTGAAAATCATATCATTGAGTTTACATCAAAACATATAAAGAATTCTTAAAACTCAATGTGAAAACAAACCAACTAAATGCAAGCAAGACCCAGAAGGTAGGCCCTAAACAGAACTGAAACAACCTATCCTCAGCACTTTGCTTTGCTTTATTTTGTTCTCAAAGATGACTTCAAAAATGAAGACCACTCAGCAAGGTGCATTTTCCTCTACTTCCTGCCACTGTCGACAACCCAGCTGCTGTCCTCAGCTTACTAAATGGCTCTTTCCAGGGTCACTGGCTCCAAAGTAGGTATTATGTTCTTTGTCTCCCTCTTCCTTCACTGCCCATTCAATTAGTCACCAGTTTTGCGGCTTACACCTCAGGCCCCCTCATGTTGAAGCACTCTTCGTGCTCCCAGCACTGTAACACAGCCTCTCCCCCAAACTTTAGCTGACCCTCGGTGTGGGGGGAACAAGTAGCTGGCCGGGTGTGTAAAGCCTTCCGTAATGCACCCCGTCTTCCGATTTATCTTCTACGGCTCCTCTCTTTCGGGACCTGTCTTTGCCACAGCAGTCTCTTGCCATTCCTTGAATCTCTCCCTCCTCTTCATGGATCCCTTCCCTTCACTGTACTCTCCACTTAAGCCATTCCGATCTTCAATTATCCAGTATTTTTTTTTTTTTTGGTACCGGGGATCGAACTCGGGTCCTTGCGCTTGTGCAGCAGGAGGTGAAACCACTGAGCTAAATCCCGGGCCCCTTCAATTATCCCCTAAAGGTCCAGTTCAGATTTCAGCTGCTGTTCTAAATGAGCCTTTGCACACTTCGTCTGTTGAAATGTTTCTCCTTTGCTTATGTTATGCTGTGTACAAACAAAGGACACTATAAATTATAAATAATGAAGGGAAATAATCATTACTCTTGAGATGGAAATAATCACCCAGCTAAGCGCCAGTAAAGAACAGTGTTAGACCTAGAGGTATTTGTTATGTTTTCATGTAATAGATCCTTTTCTATAAGAAACATTCAGGTAATGCACCCTGTAAGGATCAGTTATGATACTACACGAGGGGAGTTTCTGAAAGTGTATCATTACCGCTGAATTGAGAACTCTCAGAACTTGCGAACCTTGTCTTTTAAATCTGCAACAAATAGAAAATGCTACACTTACTAAATACTAGACATGGCCTATACATGCAGCAAGTACACTAACGAGAAAAAGTAGGATGAAGTCAGCAGCCTTGCGTTTCTACTTCCCATTATTCTTGAGCAAAATAAATCCTCTTTCTAATGAGCCGAGCTGGCAATGGCCAGAGCAGCTGAAGAGAAATAAGACTGCTCTCTCTGGACATCTAAGAACAGACAAATACTGCCATTAGTGAACATGCTTACAACATGTAATACCTTTCATGCTTTCATTATGTCTTCAGAAAGTTAAGTATTTTAATAACATCATTTTAATTCTCAGTTTTGACTATAAGGATAATACTTTAGAGTAAAACTTTACTTTTCCTAAAGCATATTTACTCCTGGATAACAGTTTTCTCTAATTATATAAATTTTATGTTAGGAGTCAAAAAATTTCAATGGTATTTTGCCTTATTACTGGGACACTATCCTAACTGAAATTTAAGGGGAAGGCTCAACAGTGACTATTGGATGTATTGTCACAGCTTTGCTTGGTTCAGGTCGCAGCTTGGCCCACCAGACCCTGCCTGGCTGGCTGAGCGGGTGAAAGGGCCCCTTGTGGTGAGGACCCTTGTAAAAGTGCAGGGTGTGTTAAGTTAAATTCTCTCTGACACACTCAACCCAAAATATTCACAAATATGATTTGCAGTGAAGCCACAAATAGACAACTGGGTAAAGGGAGCTGTCATTAACTCAGAAGGTGTATCTCTTTTAAAGAAATGAGCATTCCTTATCCTGTCTTCATTCTATTCTGGTATATGTAGATCCTGAGGCATTATCCTGCCCTGACTGTACTGCTTGCAGTTTACATGAATATGAATAATCCTTTCTAAAAAGAAAAGGCATTTTTATTCACTTGCATATTGAAATGCTCAAACTATCTTTTAGATCTCTTTTTTTCTTTTTAATCATTTGCCTTCAATGTTCTCTCTGAGGCCAACCCTGCGATAGTATCCAAATTATAATTGCATTCTGGCGCTCCTAAATAATCCTCTTGAGGGAATGAGAGACATACTGTATTGTGAAGAAAAAAGTAACACAACACATCTTTTGTATGGCATGACAATTGTTGTATTGTCTTAAAAGTTGTGTACAAACAAAGGACACTATAAATTATAAATAGTGAAAGGAGATAATCATTACTCTTGAGATGGAAATAATCACCCAGCTAAGCGCCAGTAAAGAACAGTGTTAGACCTAGAGGTATTTGTTATGTTTTCATGTAATAGATCCTTTTCTATAAGAAATATTCAGGTAATGCAATTTATGAAGAAATAACTTTACTAATACAACTATTTCTTTATGGTCTACTAATGTAATGCTATAATTTTGTTATCATAATGTAGACGTTTGTGTTAACATAGTGGTTCTGTCACCATAACAGAAAGAGAAAACCCTAAGATGACAGAGTAAATGGAGGAAATCTTTAGGAGTAGTTCACTCCCTTCTCTCTTTCTAAGGCTGTTTGTTGGAAACATAAGTTCTAAACGTGCCCTGTACAATTCCGTACACTGTTACCACTTCACAGCACTGACATGTTGTTCACAGAAAGTTCGAAGAACTACAGAAAGTGACTTAAGTGTATCTAAAGATAAAAATGTTTTTTCTGTCTAATCTAATTCTCTTTTTTCCCCAAAAATCTATATGGCATAACTGTGCTACAAGTGGATGGCTTGCAGGAATGAAGTAGGCTATGTGTACAGTAAGAAGTGAGTGTAGCTGTTGACTGCCAACACTGCAGCATGCAGATCCCCAGGTGAGCAGGCTTACCTCGCCTTACCTCCATCTCTCCCTCCGCCCAGGGCCTGACTGTCCCATGACGTCTGTGGCCACTGACTGCGGAGCTGACCTCCTCCTTCTTTCATGCGCTTTATCACCTGCTCTGGGGGGCAGAAGGCCCTGGCTTCGGTCATTTGTACCTGCACAGTGAAGGTGACAGTATCAAATGCCCAGGAGGCATTGTACGACATTGGGGCCAAATCGAGAAGAAAGAAAAGTGAATGGCCCAGGCGGATTGGAGCTTTACTATGAACACTCTTGAGCCCCAGCAATTTTGATAAGTCATATACTTTTGGAGTAGAAGTCTTCCTAGGTCCCTGAATATTTACGAGTCTAAAGCACTAATGTACGTTCGATCAATTTCATTTTATCACTCGCAGAAAAGCTCTCAAACTGCCATTAAATTGACTTTCTCTCTACTCTCAGGTACAAAAAGCAACACTAAAATTATTTTTAACCTAATCAAACTAAGAGTTTCTAACCTTTTAATGTGAAAATTATGCGAAGGAAACATTCTCAAGATGTATTCTTGATAGGAAGGAAGGACAAGATGTAAGTGACTTGTGTGCTTGTGTATGTGTTGTGTGTTTATCATCAAATCACCAAGGAAGAAATTTCAATACATTTATCTCAGTATATTTTTAAAAAGCAGTTTTGCAGAGAAGGATAAAACATTATAAAGTGCCTCCCAATGCATTTTAATCACTGATAGGCCGGACTCAGAATACACTACCCTCTCTTCAAACAAAATCATCAGTTCATTGAGCATTAATAATTTACTTTTGAGTATAAGAAAATAGGTGAGGCAATTATATTGTATGTATTTTTCTATTTAAATAAAGAACAGATGCTAAGCCTGTACGTTTTTTCTTAATTAAATTACCCACAAGAATTTCCCATGATTTTCTCAGAGAAATGTCAAAGATATCGCAATTTAAATGAAGTAATATTTGTTTAATTGTGGGAAACTAACTATGTATGCACCTTATGTTCATTGTTAAAGGGTTCTGATATTGTGATTTCTCTCTGCAGTTTAAGCGCTGACTTCAGACCTCAATCTCAGGGCCTGTCAAACCACCAAACCAAGAGGTGTGCTAATGAACTATTTTAGTTTAATTCAAAAAGTGAATATTTAGAATTCTAACTTTAATTAAAAATGTAATAGTAAAACAAATTAAAGGTAATTCCTTGATACATGCTATGAATAGAAGATCTAAATAATGTCATTTAAACATGGAGTTCTTTGTATCAATTTACAAGAATTTGCTTTAATACCCTTCTTAGAGATGTAACATTGTAATACACTAAGAAGATAATATTACAGTTATAACACCTCCTGAACAATGTATGCTTTTCAACAGAATATCAAAGTATGAAAGTAACAACCTTTAACCAAAATTGATAATCACTGTGAATTAGCATAACATCAGTTTGGCAATAATCATTTAAACAAATGTCTGTGAAGCATTCAGCCTGTGTCCAAGGCATCTTCCATACACTGGTGATAAGGCTACAAAAAAAATAGTACAGACGCTCCTATGCAAATACATACATATATGAAAAAATAACTAAATAAATGAAGCCAGAAAGTGGATCCTGCTTTGAAAGAACTAACGCAGGAAATGGAGCAGGGGAAATGGGTTGCAGTAAGTCCTTCAGTAGGGTACCCAGGAAAAGGCTCCTCTGAGACCCCAGGCAGGAAGGGGAGATCACCACGCACAGATCAGGGAGAAGTGCTGTAGGCAGAGGAAAGCAAAAGCCCAGGGTCTGGGACAGGTATAAATTGGCTCAATGTGCAGAATAAAAAGACATGCCAGTCAGAGTATAAAGATGCCTGAAGAAAGAGTGAGGAGTTGCACTCCAGGGAAGATGTTGATGCTGCAGCATGCACGTTGGATTTTATTTCCACAGCCATGACAAACGCAAGCAGGGTATAAGCAGCAAGGAACTATAATGTCACTTGTGATTTTAGACGATTATTCTGTCTAACAGATGTGACCAAAGTGTAGCAGAGGAAGAACAGGAGCAATGAGAGCAATGAAGAAGGTATTGTTTTGTGCAGAGCCAAAGTTGATAGTGGTTTTGATGAGAAGTGGGAGAAACACTATGATCCAAGAGATGGATATTTTGAAAGCAAAGAAGAGTTGATTTTCCAAGAGATTATATGAGATTCTGGTCATGACCAAAGACAGAACAAAACAGAAAGGACTAAAACCATTTTTAGGATTTGGAGACTGATACTGAGATGGGGATGTTCCACTCCTGGTCATGGGGAAGTAGTTTATATCACTCAATTTGGACACAAATTACTTTTGAAAAATCAACTTTCTAAAAGTAGTGAAAAGTAAAGAAAATAAACAAGAAATTGCAAGAAAATCACCAATTAAAAGCAATAAACAACATAGGACAAATTTCCCAGTGTGAGGGCTTTTTGTAAGGAGTCCTAATCTGTAGCTTTTGTGACAAGTGTAACTCAGAAGAAAGACCGGTGGCTTTTCTGTTTAGCACGGAGAAGACAGCATGAGAAGAATGAGATGCATGGGAACTGGTAATTCCACAAAAGAGGAGCAGAGCCAATAGGGGAGGATTCAATGTCCGCTTGTCAACTCTGAATAAACTCACAACAAATTTCTGAATTAGATATAAGCAAAATGAAATCAAAGCAGCCCATGAAGCACAGGAGCTAAAAGAAGTTTCAGCTGGCACTCACCAAAAGGGAGAGGGAATTTGGAGTCTGAGTTCAAATAAATAACTAAGAAACAAATAAAATGAACCACAATATTTAGGGAAGCAAGAATGATGTTAAGAACCCAGACTTGAAAGTGCTGGGGGCAGGGGAGGCATGGGGGGGGGGAGAGAGAGAGAGAGAGAGAAGGAAAAGCTCACATGACAAATATTTGGACCAGAATTCACCACAGCACCACCAAAACTGATTTCTAAAATGAAGCAACACCTTAAACAAACATCATGTAGGACACCCAGTGACCTGCCAAGGTGGGGCTCAGGTTTTCGATGTGCAAAGGTACTTCTCTCTGGAAGGCACTGGAAGACCACTTTTCTCAAACTGGAGAAAGGCACACAGGAATCCACGAATGCTGAAATCGCCATTCCCTGTGTGAATTAGGTAAGGAGAGCCGCAGTACAGTCAAGAGGTGCCAAAATGAAAGTCTCTAAGAAGAAAAGAAGAGCACAAGAAAGGAGAGGAGGGGGAGGAGCGCAGTTGAAGCAACCTGACATTGGAAGAAGCAGGACCTGTGGGGAAGGCACTGCCAAGTCATCATTCACACCCGGAGAAAAAATCAAAAATTTCAGTAATGAACAACAATGTGCTCAGAGCACACAATATGCTGCTAAGAGTAATATTTCATTCTACTCCTGATTTAAATGGTAAATATTGATTTTGAAGTGTATATAATTAAATGAGGCATAGAAGAGTGTGTGTGTGGACTAGCCACGTGGGGGAGAGTTGCATTCTTATTTTCTATTTGAAGAAGTAACATGTAATGTCTACAACTGAAATTTCAATAAAAAATAGCATAAGCGCCATGGAAGTAGGAAGAGATGAAACAATGAGAGAAGTTCTGCTTAGGAGGTGTGAAACAAAAGGACAAAGGTTGGAACAAGAAATTAATTCGTTATAGTCCCTAGAATGCTATTTTTAAGCTACTTTACAATTTATACATATTTCATACTTTTAAAGATGTAAATTCTCTGTATTTGTTAAAATGTGACTTTTCCTATTAGGTCTGATCGAGAACGTCCATCTGTCTCTAGGATCCACCATCAGAGATGATTGCAGATGAAGGCCAAGGCATGGGATGCTCATCCCCCTGGTAATAACAGAGAGATTTGCAGGATGACTTAAACGGCCAATAATAAAGTCGTATTGACACATGAGTTACATCCAGCCCTCAGGTATACCGTGAGAAGATAATATTTAATGATGTGGGACAGTGACACCTGTACTCTGCGGGAGGCTGACACTAGGCCCGCAGGCTGGTGCGACCATGAGTCCCATCCTCAGGTGCAGGTGCGGCGGGGCACACCGATCTCCCACCTCATCCTTCTGTTTTTCGGATGTGTTCCGCTTTCTTCAAACTCCTGACTCCTCTCTTTTCCCATGGTGGTCTGCAGACAGCCTAGACTTCTGCTCCACAAAGACAGTGAATGTACATCGACCTATGCCACCGTGGTTCTCACGCCAAGGTGCCCATATCAAGGAGAGTTCTGGGCCCCTGCCGGTCTCCTCCCCATTTACAGTGACTGCAATGCCTTCCTCCACAGTAGGTAATTCATTCTGCATGACCTGGAGTCCATTCTCTGTCGTCTTTCCAAATGTTTACTGTCCCTCTGTTTCATATTTCTTCTTTTTTTTCCAACTTCTTTCTAAATATCACTGTGTCCTTCAAATAAACACCTATACATATATTCTTTTCCATCTGAACATGTACACACACACACACACACACACACACATGCACGCACACGCACACACCCTCCCTTCCTGGGTTGTGAACTGAAGTATCCTGGCAGCTGTTTGAGGTGAGTACTGTGGAAATTTTGTGCATTTTATGAAGCTTGGTTTAACAGAGTGAAGGTTTCTGAATTCATCTGATGTTTCTTCTGAATGAAATGGCACATATGCAAAAGAATATTGAGTAATACTTAAATTGTTTCCTGATATAGAAATCTTATTGGAAGAAATTTGTGTTTTCCAAATAAGCATGAATTGACTGCACAGAATTACATTGCCAATTTTTTTTGTGGGGAGGAAACAATTCTGTTATTTTTTCATACAAAGCATCTAATCTCTTATGTCAATTATCCATAAAATTTAAAAATAACACAGATTTTGAGGAAACTAGATTGGTAAAGATAGATATAATGTTCAGATTTTCAAGAATTCACTGGGTACAGTATGCTTAAGAGGCGTGAAAACCAATCAACCCCACAGACAAAAACAAGAAAAAATAATGAACGCAAAATACTCAGTGATATACAGTGAGATAATGCAGAAGCCTTTCTCAGTGCTAAAGGAAGTGGCTCTGAATAAAATGAAAACACCAAAAGTGAAATGCTTCCAGTACTCCCGTATATTTCACCTTTCAATAATGAAAAGGCTGGTTTTGCCCGGATCTACATTTACATCGCCCAGAATGGACTCGATTGAAAGTAGGCAGTGCCCACCCTGCAGCTCCCCGCTTGCTCATCCGAGTCTGTGGGCCTGAAGGTCTCCCACCTGGAGTAGCTGTCCCTTGAATGCTGCCTTGCATACAGTGAAAGTGTCCGTGTCGATGCCCAGCAGTATTATGATCCATCGTTACTGGCTCATAGAGTTAAACTGACTACGTGCTGGGCCTGCTGCTGGTGGAAGCGTGACGCAGTGTGGTTTATAGTGGTGCTAGTTCTACAGGGTCCCACGCAGTGGTGAATTAAAAGGATAACACACACTTCGCACCACACCTGGCTCACCGCCAGCTTTAAGGACTCTGGCTCCCGGCCTGTGGCGGGGTCCATTCCGCCGGCGCCTCTCAGGTTGCTGACGCTGACGGTGCCTTCTGCACTGGTGGATTCTGAGAAGTCAACAGCGATGGTTTCCCCACTTGTTTTATTAAATTTCATTTTGAGATAATGAGGTGTTCTTAGTTAGCTGGTCGGAAAATGATTTAATGTTTCATTGTCAACTTTATACGAGACACTGGAATTTATTTATAGAGTTATATGTAAAATCAACTCTGTGCCTGTTCTATTTTCTTTCTGTAGTTGTGAGTTTGGTAGTTGTCCCATACTTACAGCATTACAGACTGATTTCAAATGACTTTCAAGCCCCATCATCTATAAATTCCCCAATGAATAAAATCCCCAAATGGCAATGATAATATTAGTAAACCTAATAATATGAGGAGACATTTATGGAAGCTCTTCTGTGTGCTAGGCGATGCTCCCATTTGTCAGGGATTAGGTCACTTATAAATATGCCAACACCTTGGGGAGCAGGGCTTACTCTCATTCTTTAGGGTGCCACCGAGATAAAGAGAAATGAGGTGCTACTGCTTCCACTCCCATCGAGGGTCTAACAGGCAGCCAGTCTCACCTCTCTTCCTGAAACTTTGAGTCAGTTTTAAAACTTCAGAAAACTTGAAATAAAGCAGCAATCAATACCTTTTTAGACATGAATTTGCTTTAACTATCTTTATTTTGACAAACCACCAGAAAGTGTCACTAATTAGGACAATTCTCTAAATATTTCACCATTCAACTCCTAAAAATGAAGATACCTCTTCCAGAAGATACTGTTAATTATTTTACCTAGGAGAATTAACTTCAGACCCAATTTACTGTATTTTCTACCTTTAAATTCTCCAGATGTTCCTTAGAAAATGTCCCTTGTGGGTATATTTTCCTTAGATGCAGGAACCCAGGAAGCATCACTCATGCTGTTTGGTTGTGATGGTATTTAGACCCTTTTTAAATTTGAGCAACCTGCATGCTTTCCCAAAATACTGAATTTGTGAAGAGTTCAGGTCAGAAGTCTGAGAGTTCCTCACATTCCGCATGGTTTCTTCATTCCAACCTGTGTGGAGGAAACTCTATTCCCATGGTGTCCCTACACCCTGGAGGTCCCCTGGGGCCCAAGAAGCACCTGCCCCAGGAGCGTTGCCGCCACATCCATCACCTCCAGGGCTGTGGGCCACAGGCAAGCTTCACGGCAGGGCAGCTGTCTCCTGTCAGAAGGAACTGGTGTTGCTGGTGACTGTTCTCTTCCCAACACAGAACATGGATAACTGTGCCCAATCCTTTCCTGAAACAATGACACCCAGGTCTGCAAAGCAATTACTTTTAAGTCTCTCATCTCATTTACATGTATTTGTTTTTAAATAAGACATTCCATTTTTGTTGTTGTTGCATCCCACCCATGTTTATAGGTGCATAAATTTGTGTTTAATTGTTTATAAGGCATTGCCATTAATATTTTGGTACTCAAACATCACAAATTCAGCCACTGGCAGAATATTAAAGGTACATCCTCTGTTACTTTGATGTGGACCCATTAGAATTTCAGAAATCCTTGATAATTTTTTTTCTGATAAAATCTACACTTACCCATTTAGTCAGGACTCATTGTCTCCTTAGAGGAGGAAGTTATTTGAAAACTAAATTCTGGTCTGGGGT
The DNA here is from genome assembly GCF_000247695.1 of Heterocephalus glaber. The sequence continues at coordinate 9,919,143 of NW_004624798.1, read as the reverse complement.
ATAATTTCTTTTATGCTCTTTCAATACAAAAAAACACATTGTTTCTCCTCTCTTTCACGCACACACACACACACACATTTGTATAAACACAAGTTTATCATGATACCCACAATCAAAATCTAATGCCACAATAAAGCACTTAGAAGAAAACATGGGAGGAAAGCTTTGTGATATTTGACAATAATTTCTTAGACAGGATGTCAGAGGCAAACACAAAAAAGTAAGTTGAATTATGTCACAATGTAACTTTTATGCATTGAAGGATACAATCAGGCAGTCCAGGGAATGGTAGAAATACTTACAAAACATGTGTTTGATAGGGCATTAATCCAGAATAACAGCCTATGTGGTGGCACATATTTGTAATCACAGCATCCTAAGAGGCTGAGGCAAGAGGATTCCAATTTCTCCCCCACCTGGGCAATGTAGTGAGCTAGTGATGAGACTCTATCTCAAAAATAAATAATAAACAGAGCTTAGAATGTACCTCAGGGCAAAGGCCCAGGGTTCAATCCACAGGACCCCCCCAAAAAAAGTTCAGAATAACTCTTACCACTGAATATTCGAAATATGGCCTGGTTTTTTCAAATGGGCAAAGATCTTGAGTAAATACTTTTCTTTAAAAAAAAGACATGCAGATGGCAGAAGAGCATAGGAGAAGGTGGCCAACGTCATTATAAGGAAATGTAAGTCAAAATCCAAGGCAAAAGCATCATGGTGGAAGGATGCAGTGGTACAAAGACCTCAGTTCATGGAGCAGAGCCGGACAGCAGCAGAGGAGCTGAGGAGCGAGCAGACAGATTGAGCAAAACCTCAGCTCCACGATCCTCCAGAGACACACGGGAGGGGAGCACATGTCACGTCCGCTGGTACTCACTGTCTCAGAAAAAAGAGGGAAGGAGGGAGGGAGGGAGAAGGGACAGGAAATGACAAGCGCTTGCAAGGAAGTGGAGAACTGAAACACTCCTGCAAAGTGGGTGGTAGAAATGCAATGGCTCCTCAGAAATTAAATATAGAGTTAACATATAATAGAGGAGTTCTACTTCTGAGATACAGTAAAAAATTGAAAGCAGGGGCTTAAATAATAATTTGGATGTCAATGTTGATAGCAACATTGTTCACAATAGCCAAACAATGGAAGCACCCAGGAGTTCTCTGATGGATGCATGGAGCAGTAAGACATGGGATACGGGCACAAGGAAACACCACTCATGCTTCAAAAGGAAGGAAACACTACACATGCTACAATATAGATGACCCTTGAAGACATTATTCTAAGTGATAGAAGCTGTCACAAAGCAACAGATATGGTGGTTACAATTACAGCAGATATTTAAATCAATCACATTCATGGAGACACAGTTTGGACAGATTATTGCCGGAGGCTGAGGGTAGAACTGAATGGGAAGTTATTGCTTAATGAGTAAAGTTTTCTGTTTAGAAAGATTTTACAAAGGTCTGAAGATGGATGATGATGGCTGCTGAACAGCGGTGTGAACTACTTAATGCTACTGATCAACATATTTAAAAGTAGTTAAAATGGTAAAACTTATGCAAATTTTACTAAATTAAAATGCAAAAATGTCCAAATGGTGTATCTTTTTCTCATATTCCCAGATTCCATATTTGTAGTTCCTTCCTCTCACAAAGGGTGATTTCCAATAATTGGACATATAGAGAATATTCTTGGCTGAGAAGCAGAGCCCCCCTCCATCACCTAGGAGGTGAACCATGTGGGTGCCAGCACCCCCTCTTCCATGGCTGTGCTGAGCCATTCCCTGGATCCACACCACAGAGTTGCAGGGCTCATACAGGCCATTGTCCTGAGCTCAAGAAGATAGAGTAGAAATGAACAACAGAAAGAGGACCTCTCTTAGGCTCCTTGATGAAAATTAAAGCCCACTAGAAAAGTGAAGAGAATCTCTGCAATAAATGCACACCAGACCACCTTAGTTGGGGGAGCAGCAGTGTGGACCAGAGCAGCATGGCTGCAAGCAGATCCCAGCCAGGGCTCTGCCCCAACCCCAGAGGCTAGAGCACACCGGCCCAAGCCAAGGGTCTGTCTGGAAAAGAGCTGCATAGGCACAGAAGCAACAGCCAGGGGTTCACCCTAATACCACTGATAAGTGCACAAGACCCTAGATAAAGCCTGTGCAGACAACAGGAACTGGGGTGCACAGCCCCTAGCCAAAGACCCTCCCAGACAACAGCTACATAGGGACCCTAGCCAGTGGCATACCTAGATACCATCCCAAGTATGCACAGGCCCCAGTCAGAAGCCTGCCCAGACAACAGGTCAGCTCAGGGATGCAGGAGACCACCTTTCTGAACCCAGGAAGTAGTGTACTGGTGAGCAGCAAAGAAAAGGCTGCTCAGTGGCTTGCTGAGAATTGAAGACCACTGGGTGAGCAAAAACTTGCCTCAACAAGGGACGGCAGGGACAGCATCTGCTGAAATGAGAAGACATGTAAACAAGTCTCAAAACCAGACTTCCAGATCACCTAAGGCAACCCCAAAGGGAAACAAGATGGAAAAATCTGATACTCAACCACCTGGACTCCCTGAACTGGCAGCAAAAGAGGATCTGGAAAAAATGAAATCAGAAATAATTTCTCAGATAACAACAGAGGTTGTGCCCACGGTGCAAGACATGATTAATAAATTTAGAGTGGACACAGACAAAAAAATAGAGGAGTTGAGGAACATGATGGAATCTCAACATAGGAAACAAATGGAATCCATAAAACAGATGCAAACAGATATCCAGAAGATTAAAAACTCCATTGAAAGTCTACACTGCAGAATGAGCCAAGGTGAGCACAGAATTTCAGATATAGAAGATAAGATTGCAATTAGTGACCAGGAAAAGAAAAATTTCTTTAAAATACTGAGGGACCATGAAAAATCAGTCCAGCAGCTGCTAGACAATACAAAGAAGAATAACATAAGACTGATCAGAGTCAATGAAGAAACAG
>NW_004624798.1:9873637-9894562 GCF_000247695.1 Heterocephalus glaber | reverse complement strand
TCTCTCTCTCTCTCTCTCTCTCTCTCTCTTTTTGTTTTTTGGGCCTGGGTGAGGATTATATTTCTTTTAAGTTTGAAACAGTTTCTCAAAATTTAACTGCAGCAATTTTAATGTCTTGAAATTTCTCCAAGAGATTCTTTAATATGATTTTCAGCATAACGTCCCCAAAAACATCGCAACGCTTTCATCACAAAACCTTTCCTCCAGCATTTCATGAACCCCCTTTCTCTAAGACCACGGTTCAAAGGATCCAGATCCGGAGGCGTCCCCTGAGCAATGTTCCCGCCAGTAGCTGTTTTCTGCGATCTCCTTTACAGTGTACTCAAACTTCACTGCCAGTATTCACGGTTTGGATTTTCTCCTGCACTTTTCTATTGGTTGGACAATTTTTTCTCTAAAACATGCATGGTTCTATCAATGGGAGAAAAGGAGACAATACAACTACATTTTTGGATGTCTGTTCATAAAGCAAATAACAGACTGCACTAATTGATCACAATCTGACCAGGAAAGGAAGGGATGCATTGATCTCCGATTATATTGATCAGCAGTGGTTTGTTTGCGAGAAGAGAATGATGCTTGCATTCTACATGACTCACAGCTAATTTACCAGGTAGGCTGCAATTTGAACCTTGTTGCTCAGGAATTGGTATTTTGGCAAATGAAATTTATACATATAGAAAATTTCCTGTATTTGTTAATATTTTTAAATATTTTCAACATTTTAAAAAAGTGTATGCAAGTGTAACATTTTATAAATCAAGTTTTCAACTAAAATTCAGAAAAATCTTTTCATCATTCTCGAAAATAACTTTTAATCCTTTGCCAACCTTTAATCCTACAGCACAGTTTTCAACTTTGTAAAGACATTTGACCATCTTGACTCATTCACAAAATTCTCACTCTTAGAAAGGTGGTGCACCTTTGTCGTCACACGAGCGGTGTGTGTGCTATAGAATTGTGAGCAGCGTTTTACAGAAACGACACCATGGCAGGCCTGCAGGCCGGGCGAGGCTGTGGATGCCCGAAACCTCAGCGCCAGAGCTTGTGAGCACTGTGTCTTGCTGCGTGAGCTGCAGGTTGCCTCAGAGTAGCAGTCCCAGTGGACCTGTCACTCCACCTTCCACGCCTCGTGCCTCCTCTCCGTGGTCGCTGCTCTCGCCCTTTGGGGCCGTCATGAAGTGAAACTAGGGCCTCCTGAGTAGGGGCCCTGCAGCGCTGTGACAGCTGACAGCGCAGCAGCCAGGCGGTGACCCCTGGGCAGGCCCAGGTGCAGTCTGCAGGGCTCCAGAGTGCTGGTCACGTCCTGGACGATGGAGCCGGTGGTGGGGCTGTCGTCAAGCTGCTCAGAGCTGCGCCGGCTTAAAGCTTAGAATTGTTTATTTCTGGTTTTTCTTGAATATCTTCAGACAGTGGTTCAGCACGGGTAACTGCAACTGCAGATCGCAGAGCCAAGGGTAAGTGAGACTGTTGTCCAGTGTCCTGTCATTTAACCGGCGCTGCTATAAACGCCTTTTGTGCTGTGCCTTTGAAGGATGAGAACAGAGCACAGAAAAGTAAATATGGCCGCTCACAGAAATAACAGTGCCTTGGCCTTTCATAGAAGTAGAAATTAAGAAAGCATCGCCATCGCGACTTAACGAAATGCAATGCAAGGTGAACACAGCAATTCTGTCTCACAGCTCTGGCACCATTCTTTGTTTTTTCTTGAACAGTTAAAACATTATATTCATTTAACGGTAATTTTTACTTTACCTATTGTGCTCACAACTGCTGCTCTGGATTTCCATAATAAATAATGGCATTGAGTATTTCTTCATAACTTTGTTGGGCATTTGTATTTCTTCTTTTGATAAATGTCTATTCAGATCATTTGATTATTTTTAATGGAATATTTGATTTTTGTTATTGGGTTTTGTTACTTTCTGATAACATTCTCGATAGTAATCCTTGGTTGGAATAATAATTTCCAAGTATTTTCTCCCATTCTGTAGGTTGTCTCTGCACTCCGTTGGTTGATTCCTTTCCTGTACAGAACTTTCTTGGTTTGAGATCACCTTCTCTATCTCTGCTTCTTTTGACTGTGCTTTTGAAATTTTATCCAAAAAATAATCGTCAGTACCAGTGGCTGGAAATATTTCCCATCTTCTTCTAGTCTGTGCTCTATAGCCTATTTCTGTACAGAAATGCCTATGCAGGTGCTCGGCTAATTTTTAAGGTGTTTTGTCTTAACTGGGTATTGTTTTTGTCTTGTTGATTATTTCCTTTGCCATGCAGAAGCCTTTTAGGGTACTGTAGCCCCTTGTTGTTATATTCTGAAATCAGGAAGTGTGATGCTTCTAGCTTTGATCATTTTTCCCAAGATTTGTTTCACTTACTGGGATCTTTATGGTGCCTTACGAATATTAGGACTGTTTTCTATTTCTGTAAAACACACCATTGAAATTTGGATGAAGATTATATTGAATCTGCAGACTGTTTGCAGTAATATGGACATTTTAACATTAATTTTCAAGTCTACATTTTAACATTAATTCTTCTCTTTAACATATTAATTTTTCTAGCCTATATCTCTTAATAACTTTCATCTTTCTTATCCATTTATGAACATGTAAAGACATTTAACCACAAGTACTGAGAGAAAAACAAATTATAGTAACAAATATAATAACAGTCATTGAAGGGCTGGAGGTAGGACTTCTGAGAACTCAGTAGAGAGGAGCGAGCCTGTGTACAAAGGATCCTGCTGGCGGGATGTCAGTAACTACACAGTATAGCAGCACTGGCTTGGCAGCCCATAGGCCCACACTCCTGCCCTGCTGTATGCGGCCCTGCAGTTATGCCCACAGAGATCCCTGAGAGGTCCAGGGCTGTGCAGCAGCCAGGTTGGAACTGGCTGAGAAGCCCCACTTAGCCCTGGGGCTTCCTGATGGCCCGTGCTCGGGGCCTGGTCTCCAGGCTGGTGGGGCCCCTGTCGCTGGGTGCACCTGGAAGGGACCCCAGGGCCTTTGCACCTCCCCACCCTCCCTATGCTCGGCTGCCAGCATCCCCACCTTCACGCCACGTGCTTGTATCTCCAACAGTATGAGCCAAGGAAAACTTCTTTGTAAAGTGAGTTGTCTCCAAGATTTTAGTGTAGTAATGCAAAGCTAAATACAATAATGGGAGCATAACATGTTTTGATGGTGATAGGGATCATTTAGCCTCATTTATTTCTGCTCTCATCTTTAATTCCAAGTTTGATCAAAATACACAGTGACTACTAAAAGTTTTAAAAAAATGACAATAAAAGGCGCATTGTCATTAACCCCTCTCCGAACACTCCCTGTGCATCAAACACATGGATCCCATTGCTCTTGTCATTTCTGAAGCAGCTCTGGAGTCCTCTTTTGCGAATGTCCTTGGTTGTGCTGTCTGCTGCTTCAGTGTCCTAAACTGACTCAAAACATTGGGCTCTCATGGTCCTTTGGCTTTGGGGAAGAATCAAAATTGCATGGTGCCAAACGCAGTGACCAAGGAGACGAGCACACAGCATAGTGTATTTTAGCCTGCCTGTCTGCAGGCAACACTCGAGAGTGGCATCACGCTTCATACTGACACTCACAGAAGAGGACTTCCAGAGCTGCTCCGGGGAGCGAGGCCTTCTGCAGGTCAGAGGGGCTTCTGGGGATGGAGGCAGAGGCAGGAGAGTGGGAAAGGGCGGTAGAAAAGATTGAGACATGGTATGTGTGTGTACCAGCTCCACACCGTGAGTGAATTCCCTGTGTACCGCAAATACGCACTACTAAAAAAATTCAAATGAAAATTGGCAAGAACTGCGAGATTAGTGTGTTGGAAGGAAAGGAACAACAGCATTTGGAAGGGCGTTAAAGCCAATGTGTATCTTGTTGTAATGAACTTTAAAATTTAAACATTTATTGTATATTGTGATTTCATCTCACATTTCCTTCCATTATCTTTAGTCTGTATTTATTGCTCGTGGTTTAGTTTTTAAGGTGTGATGTTATATTGTTTCCTTGAGATATTTATTCATTTTTGCCTTGGGTGTTTACTGCTACAGCCTCTTAGGACCACATTCGCTGCGTCTTCCTGTCTTTCCCTTTTCATTGGTCTGAAATATGTTGTATTTCCCTTTTAAATTTTCTCTTTGACTCATTTGTTCCAGAGCATATTGTTTTATTTTCATATATTTATATGAACTTTTCACAATTTATCCCATGATTTATTTCTGGATTCAAATCACTGTGACCAGAAATGACACTTGGCATATGATTTCAGCCTTCTTACAGTTGTGAAGGCTTGTCTTGTGGCCATTGCTATAACCTGTCATGGAGAATGTTCTACACGTTTTTGAGAAGAATGTTTATTTTGCTACTGTTGTATGAAATGTTCTATAAACTTCTAAGATCCATTTGGTCTAAAATGTAATTCATGAAGTCGGAGGTGGCTCATGTATTTTATTGATCTTGCTGTGCATAGCAACAACAGTTTTCCTTAGCGTTGGAGGAGCTGCGTTATACTGCACTGTGGGGGACATGGAGTCACCTGTTTGTACAGACTTTGCAGACAACATGGACTTCTATTACACAAAGCTCCTGCAGGGAATGGCAGAGCTTAAACACTGGGTCTACCTCTCCTAGCACCATTCAAGAGGACAAGCATGTTGTCAGTGAGAGTGAAAGATGTGAAACTTTCTCAACAGCTTTTATTTCAGGAGTTCTGAAACATACCCCCTTTTCTTCCAGCAAGGACCCAAGGACATCAAAAACAGCCACTTTTTAAGTGACGACCAGAGGAACTTTCTCAGAATAACCCACATATGAAGGCAAATATTGATCTAAGCATTGTGGACTGTGGAAGTGGTCTTTGGGGAGCGAGTGTATTCATTTCCCCCTCACTGCTTCCCAGTGTAAGGAGTACCCTGAGCGGAAGACGCAGGGCAGTCTTGGAAATGCACTATTTTTAGCTACTTTATCAAGCCAAAAGTGAAAGGACACTTCTGGTTTACATCTCTCAGTCCTTAGGCATTGCTTCCAGCCGTCACGCAATAAGTTTGTGACCAACAGTGGTTAATTTATGATTTCAGTGTTATTTTTAGTGAACTTTGAGAGCTGTGTAGTTTAGGCTTCTTGTATTATTTCCAGATTCTGTTCTTCATTTGTGTGTGTGCGTGTGCTTTAAGCAATTATCTGAAGCAAATATCCAACATAGAATAACAAAGATTATCTTTATTCTTTTAACTTTACTATGATGTGCAGGCACAAATCTTTGAAGAAAGCTTCATTGTAGAATAGATGAACTATAGAAATGTTGGCCCCGAAATGAAAAACTCTGACAGATATGTGGCAGTTAACTTGATTGGGTATCGAGAAATTAATCACAGGCCTGAAGGCAAATTAAAGAGCTCTCCCTGAGTCTCAGACCACAGTTTCATCATGGATTCAGTGCTTCCTGAAGTGATGAATGCTGGACTTGATTCAGCAAACACTTATTGAACACCTATCATGCTCTAAGAATCTAAAAACCAGAATATGAGCATAAATAAGATATAGCTCCTGCTATATATGCTTTAATTCTGGTCTTCTGTAAAGTAAAGCAGTACTTTGGCATGTAAATCAGTATTTGCAGATCATGCATTCAGATGTTTTGATTGTGCATTGATATCATGGGCTTGATTTGGACCCCATAGTGGGGTCATTAAGCAGAAATTCAGTCATACCTTAAATAGGCAAATGTCTAGTTTTTGTTTAAGCCTGTCAGTTAGGTGGCCTTTCCTTATTTAAGGTACAGTGGTCTAATATTTGGGAAGCCTTGCTTTGACTTTTTTATATTGTAGATGGCATTAAAAAAAACCCATGAATTATAAATAAATAAATAAAATGTAATTCAGTTTCAATGTTTCCTTTTGAATTTCAAATATGGATGATCTTTCCATTATTGAAAGTGAGGCACTGAACTCTGTTACTCTTACTTTTTTTTTTTGGTACCGGGGATCGAACTCGGGTCCTTGCGCTTGCACAGCAGGAGGTGAAACCACTGAGCTAAATCCCCGGCCTCTTGTTACTCTTACTTTTTATAGTATGTCTCTTCCTTCACTTCTGCTAGTATTTGCTTTGCATATGCAGGTGTTTTGAGGTCAGCTGCATTTATCTTTATAATAGTAGATCTTTTTATCATTTGATCTCTTCATTATTATATAACAATCTTTTTTCTCCTTTTTTAGCTTTTGGATTGACTGTTTAATCTGTTGCAAGTACAGCTGCCTTCCTCTCTTTTGGTTTTCACTGACATAAAATGTATTTTTCTGTCTATGCATTCTCAGTACATATATGTTTGTCCTTAGATGTGACTGATGACTTACTGGGAAATTTAATTGGGTCTTGTTTTAGTTTCAATAGATTTAGCCTATGAATTCTGTCTTTTGGCTGGAAAATTTAGTCAATTTAGACTCAAAGTAATTATGACATATATAAGGACTTACTACTGCCCTCATGCTCATTGTTTTATAGAACCTTTATTCTCTTCCTGCCATGACCCTCTGTGATTAAGTGATTTTCGCTAGTGCTGTGCTTTGATGCCCTACTTTTTATCTTTTGTATATAAAGTATAGGATTTTACTTTGTGATTGTCACAAGGCTTAAACATCTTACAATTACAACAAGCTATTTTAAGCTGCTAGCAAGTCAGCTTTGACTACACAATAAGGCTCTGCAATTGAATTTCACTGCCCTACATCACATGTTTTTGATTACATGATTCACATGTTTTAAAACTGCATATCCCTTAGCAAATTATTTTAGTCACCATTCTTACTAATAGTTTTATCTTTAATGTTCATGCTAGAGACACATGAGTACACACCATCATATAATATTAGAGTATTTGGAAGTTTACTGTGTGCTTTCTTTATCAATGAATTTCATATTTTCATATATTTTTGTTAATAATCAGCAGCCTTTTCTTTCAGCTTGAAAAACTTCCCTTAGCATTTTTTGTAAGAGTGAGAAGTGATGAACTCTATCAGCTTTGATTTGCTCTTTCAATTATTAAAGACAGCTTTTTGGTGTAAAAGATTCTTGGCAGTTTTTTATTTTTTCTTCAACACTGTTAATGTATCATCCTCTTCTTTACTACCTTGGAACTTCTTATACCTGATGTCCTTTTCCCTTGTTGGTTTCATGATCTTCTTTTTACTTTGATTTTTGACAGTTTGATCATGATATGTTTTTGTATAGTATTGTTTGGATTAAATCTAATTGAAAACCTTTGACCTTGCTGTATCTAGGTATTTATCTTTCTCCAAATTAGGAAAAGATTTATTTTTCTGTTAAATAAGCTTTCTGTCTCTCTTCTACTTCTTTAGCCACTATAATGTGAATAAACACTAATCTCTTAGTACTGTCATGTAAATTCTGTAAATGGCTTTTTCCTTTCTTTTCATTCTTTTTTCTCCTCTGACATATTTTCAAATAATTTTGTCTTTGAGCTTACAGATTCTTTTGCTTTATCATGTTTCTGCCATTTATGCTCTCTTTTTATTTTTCATTTCATTTCAAATATTCTTTGGCTCCAGAATTTCTTTTTTTATAATTTCAACCTTTCAGTTACATTTCTGATTTTGTGTGTTTATTTTCTGATTTTATTGAATTATCTGTATTTTATAAACAAATTGTTCCCTGAACTTTTTGAAGCAATTATTTTAGATTATTTCTCAAGCAGTTCATAGATCTCCATTTTTTTAATGGTCAACTACTGACCAATTTTATTCCTTCGGTTTCTTTGATTTTTCCTGTTTCTTGTTACCGCAGGCAGATGTTTGGTGGGTCTGGTGGCATGGTGGTCTCTTCCACGCTTCCCATGCTGCGTCAGTGGGAGAGACTTTCCCTAGTATGTACAGTGGCGGTCTTCACACTGCGCTTCTGGTGCCAGTGAGGGCACAGCCATGGAGCGTCTGTTCAGCTCTGGCAGTCATGGCTCACCTAAAACCTCCTGAAGCCAAGATCCAGAGCACAGCTAGTGCAGAGCCAACTCTTAGTTGCCTGGAGCCAGGTCTGCACAGATACCATGACTCAGCGGCCTAGACTATCTACTAGCTTGCTGTGAAATTGCTCTGGTTGCAGATAAGCCACGGTGCTGGGATCTGGCAGGTGGGCATTTGGCAGTCGCCACAGCTCGGGGCCCAGGGACGTACAAGAGGGGAGAGGTAAAGGCTCCAGCCCTTGAGTTGCACAAGAGCTGATGCTTCCGGAGGCTCAGGTGCGCAGGCACGTCTTTCTCTCTGGGGTTCCCTGGCAGGAGTGGGCATTGGAAACATCAGAGGTAACAGATGCCAGTGTCCTCTGCGGAGCAAGCCACAGGGACCACAGTCTCCTACCATGTGGCTGACACTGGTCACCACCACCTTTCTCCTGTGTTGACCTCGCAGTGAGTTGTCCTCATCCAACCACTGATCCTCCTGTAGGGCAATCTCTGGTGTTCTGCTGCTCTGTGTGGCCACAAATTCTTGGGGCCGTTCCCATTGTGCACAGCTCTGTATATTTGCCTGTGCAGCTCGGGGGTGAAGGGAGAAAGGTGCCTCCTACTCTGCCATCTTGGTGGCATCTGATGCATAGGGTCAGGGAAACTGATGGAGGAGCAGAGAGAAGGGGAATATGCAGAAACACAATTGTCTAAACAAGAATGAAACAGAACAGAGGGCAGAGGTGGGTCTTAGAAATGGGCAGGGAAATCTCACAACTACAAGGGAAAAATGCTAAAGATAAAAGCATTTCTGGATTGACTGGTTTGGCATTTGGAAGCTAAGAAAGTTCAAGGATGATCAACAAGGGAATAAGAGAGATGGAAGGATGCTAAGGAGCGGAGAAGAAAACAAGTATGAAAAAGCCAAAAACAGAAAGACAAGTTCTTATGATCCCAAGTATTTGTGATTAAAAAATGTACATTAGTTGCCACTAAACTACAATCTGAGAGAAACAACCAAAAATACAAGTGGGTATAATAAGAACACTTGAAATTCACTGCTTCTTGAGGTCCTTGCCACAAACCATCAAAAATTATGTGCCACCATTTTTAACTTTGTTTTAATCACTGTTATAACAGATGAATATAGTTATAAATTCCAAGGAAATTTTGCCAAGGTGAATATTTATAATTTTTCTTTCTGAAATGTAATTTCCCTTTGTCATTGTAAAATAAAACCATTATACATTTTCAAAGATGAAAGAAAATGAAAATTTTAATAATTATTATATTTTAGAACTCCAGTTATTGAGTTAAATTCTGAAAGGAAATTAAACCATCTAACAGTGTCATTTGCTAGATTTTGCTTTGTAGCTAGTACTATGTAAAGAGAACCAAGGCGATAACATTCACGATATTACCTAGAGGCGGGAGAATATTCATGGAGAAAATGAGATATTTTAGTATTTCTGCATTAAAATACATGTTCACCTTCAATGTTTCAAAGGAGAGATAAGTACTTACATCATGATATTTTTGTTGTATGCAGAAGCACAGAAATACGGTTGAGTTTTGCCTTCAGTGTTCCTTGGTGCTTGATTTCCAAGCCATGAAAAAAATCATCATATTTATAGACTTTAGACTTTCCTATGAGATAGAGAAATATGAAAACTCAAGATGTACCTTCTCTAGGGCATCCCTTAGCTCCCCAAATATATATTATGTGACACCATTTCTCCTGTTAAAACTGGCCTCACTCACAGTTCTGTAGCCAAGAAAGTATATATTTTTAAGCATTCTGTCCCATTGTAATGGCTTACTCTAACTTCCTCCTACAAAGGAAATCATTTGAGGGCATCATTGTCTCCTGCTAAACTACCCTGCCTCATATTTCTCTTCTTCTTCATGCAGCAGGCCGCCACCTGCCTCCTTCACAGACCTGCAGGCCCATGCGTAGCCTCTGCCTCCCAGCCAGACCCTGGTGTCAGACAAATGTGCACTGTTCAACGACATTAACTACGTACTCACTGGGCCATGTGCAGTGTCGCTTCACAAGTCAGAATCTATCTTTTAAGATAAACATGACACTCATGAATGTTAGGGCTTCATAGAGCTTCAGTCTCTGTAAATGGGTCAAAGAGACATCATGATACTGGACAATCCTGTGAGGTGACTCCTTTGTAGATTTGGATGCTCATATTTGTGTTTGGGTTGAGGTATTAATCTCATTGCACAAATCTATCTGTCACTCTCATTACATGTTAGTCATATCTGTGTCTATATAAAATATAGGTAAATTCTATGCATCTCTGATAATTGATTTTTCCACTTCTTTTAATTGCTCCATGTCTTGTCCTTCTTTGGTCTGAAAGTGAATTCCTGTGGTTCTCTCACAAGCATGGTTGCATTGTGTCTATGCTGTGTGTAACATTGTAAGTACTACCAATAGGAGCTATGTGATTTTTAATATTAATGCTTAAATTATTGGAACATTGCATTGCCTAGCTTATAATATGTATGCCATAAATGTTATTTTGATACAGAAATAAATACATCCTCAAATATGTTACAACATTTATTTTTTCTCTTCAAAATTATAAACAAATTATTTCAAGGTTGGCACTTTTGTACTTATTTAGACACTTACCCTTTACTATATTATTTCCAGACTCCAAAATACTTCCACAAAAGATCTGATCCTTTGGGCTCTGCTTCTCCTCGTGTACCATGTTAATATGCTTCATTTGATCTCTTAAGAATTCTTTCTCTTCTCTTTATACCTCCTAACCTTTCTTCTGAAAAATGATGATCAGTTCTGGAACTGAGGGACACACACAAATACAAACACACAAATAGAAATAATGATTGAAAACTTCCAATTACTATCGAGACAACTTCTAAAAATATTTCTTCTAGAAACATTTTTTAAAGTGAATATCTTTCATGGAAGGAGGGGGTGGAGGGGAAGTAAAAAGAATTAAAATGTGTCTTGTCCATGTACCAACTCACTACAAGGGATGTAATTACTATGTACTGAGAACATGGACTGATAAATTTTTTAAATGGTTTTTCCATATAAAAATTAGTGAACATGCTATTCTTGAAATATGATGTAGACACTCAATTTATGGTGGGTTAAATCAAGTAAACTATCTTACATTGAAAATAACATAAGTTGAAAATTATTTAGCTCAAACACTGGAACTTAGCAACATAATACACAGAGTGCCGGTTGTTGACCTTCAGGACCAAGAGGCTCATGGGAAGTTACCTCTGCCCAGCGTGACAAGGTCATATTCTACCACGTTTCCTGGCCAGGGGGAAGAGCACAATTCCAAGTAAGGTTTCTACCAAACAGGTGTAGCTTATATGCCATTGTGAACTTGAGAAATTTATGTCAAATCAGGGTAGGCTGGGAATTGTAATTCTATTACCCTTGCATGTGGACTAAGAAGATAGAATTTGTTAATGAAGATAAAATGAAAAACCAAAAGATAATTTCATTAAAGGTCCATGTGAAAGGGGAACTAAGCATACTAAAAATCAACATGTAAAACTGCAGCCCTCTCTCAATCTGGCCCTCCAATGGGCTCTGAAATGTCAAGGGATGCTTTACAGTCAAAGGGCCAGGCAAAGACCAGAGGGTTTAATGTTGGCAAAGTTGTTTACATTTGAGAAAACTCAAATTTAGGACATGGAAATTGCTCTTACTTGTTCACCATTCCCTTGAAGCTAACCAGAGAAAATACGTTGGACACATTCTGAAACAGTAATGGCATTGACCCTTGAGTAGCCAGTCCTGGGATGATCCAGTAAAAATAAAATGCAGAAATATTTCTTTAAGATGCAGAAAACTTTTCTTTATATGATAGAGGCTACACAATGACCCCCTCTGTTAGAGTTCTTAGCAAATCCAAAGTTGTAAGAACGTGTCATGTCCAGGTGATGTCACCTTTTGCTTAAGGTGCTGTGGATTTGGGTTTGCTTCCATGAATCTCCAAGGAAGCACAGAGGGCCTTCTCTCAACTGAAATCTTGGCTTTGTGTCTATTCTTTCACTGGTTGCTGAGTAATAAAATGAAACAAAATAAGCAAACCTTAAATTGTCTCCCTCATGTTCCCCAAACCCCGGCAAATGCTCTGCAGTGTGGTCTACTTCACAAGTGAGGAGTGTACTGAATTAAAATCAGATATGAATTTTGATCCTAAGAAACTTTCTCTTATTAAAAATAAAAGCCAATATAGTAACATTTATTAAAAGAAAACTTTTCATTAAACTTTTTTCTTAAAATTTTGTAGAAGCAATAGTCAAATAATTTTAGAAGTAGGATCAAAATTACTTATTCAATAACAAAGCAAGCTTTACTCTTCCAATTTTATTTGAAGACAAATACAATTTGAAGAACAAGAAATATAATTGCATGAATAGATTTCAGGAAAAATTTTTGACATTTTTGTCTGTTGCTGTCTAAGCTTAGAAGTTGGAAATGAAACTGATGCAGAAGTTAGTTTTGTAAGACATTTTTTTTCATTTCAAGCAATAGAAGTAATAAAAAGTGGCTTAAACAATAAGAGCATATTAGTGAATCTTGCCTACTAGTCCTTTGAGAGATAAATTCCATTGTATTGGATAATAGAGTGACTCCATATATAAGCTCTCATTCTCTCTCTCTTCCATCCTCTGTGCTTACAAAATGGCTATCAAAACCTCATACCACACTCCCACATAAAATAACATGATATGCTGCAACAGTGTCAAGAAGAAAAGAAAGGAAGCAGAAGTTCACAGAGGAGATGTTGAGCTTCTTGTAGTTGCAGCCACAGCCCTGGCCCACCTCAGGGGAGGTTCTGTGACACCAGAGCCGGCTGACCTAGCCAGGCCTTCACACTCCCTCAATCGCAGGTCCTGGATGTGTGCCCTCCAGGAAACAGTATCATTACGCTTGGTAAAGACAGCTCTTTGCAGCAGGGCAATCCCTACCTTGTTGGATCCAGCAGCTATATAAATAAATGAGGACTATATCAAGCTTGTGTCTTGGAAGAGTCAGTATTAAATATGTAAATTATTTCCAAATCAATCTCTTCAGTCAACACAATTGCATTTAAAAATTCCAGCAGGCTTTTTTGTGAAAATTGGTGAACTTCTACTTTAATTTGTATGGAAATACAAAGATCCAAGAATAGACAAGTTATGCTGCCTGCCTCACAAGCACAAGGTCCCAAGTTCAATCCCCAGTACCAAAAAAGAAAAAAGAATAGACAAGGTAATCCTGAAAGGGAAAACAAAGCCAGAAGATTTTCATCACCAAATATCTGACCCACTGTAAATGAACAAGACTAATTAAGCCAATGTGACCTCGACGCAAGGGTGAACAACAGGTTAAGGAAACAAAAGGGAAAATCCAGAAACAGTTCTTTCTCTGGACTAGTGGAATGCTGTAGAGAAACAAGTTTCATCATAAATATTTGCAGGGTCAATTGTATACCCCTGTAGAGAAGCTAAATCCTGATCCTCACCTCACACCATTTGCAGAAATTAAGTCCATGTGGATATAATCTCTAAATATGAAAGGTAGAGCAACAAAACTTTTAGAAGCAAACACAGGAGCCCATTTTCATATTTCAGGGAGAAGGCAGAGATCCATAAGGCAAGA
The DNA here is from genome assembly GCF_000247695.1 of Heterocephalus glaber. Next base: position 9,880,950 of record NW_004624798.1, on the reverse strand, counting down.
CAGGAAACTTGCTCATCATGAGTGTATGTGATCATTCTGAGGGACCCAAAAGCAGGCTGCAAGCAGTGCAGCTCAAAAGAGCTAATCCCACAACTGGCTGCTTTATAGAAGTGAGTCTGTTTCCAAGTTTTAGCTATTACAAACTGTGCTGCTATGAACATGGGAGCACATATATCACTGTGGTATGATTCTTTTAATTCTTTGGGGAAGATCTCCAGCAGTGGAATAGCGGGGTCAAGTGGGACTTCCATTCCTAGTTCTTTGAGGTATCTCCATACTGATTTCCACAGTGGTTGCACCAGTCTACACTCCCACCAGCAGTGGAGCAGTGTTCCTCTTTCCCCATAGCCCCACCAGCATTTGTTATTGGTTAATTTCATGATAGCAGGCATTCTTTCTGGAGTGAGGTGGAATCTCAGCATTGTTTTCATTTGCATCTCTCAAATGAAACAGCCCAAATGCCCATCAACTGGAGACTGGATAAAGAAAATGTGGGGTTTTTTTATAAAATGGAGTACTACTCAGCCATAAAAAATGAGAAATTAGAGACATTGATAGCTAAGTGGATGCACATTGAGGCGATACTCTTAAGTGAAATAAATAGGACACACATGTATAAATACCGAATAGTTCCTCTGATGTGAGAGACTGAAAGTGTAAATAAGGACTAAAATATATAATAGGTAATGTGAAATAGGAAGAAAAGGGGCAAAGGGGAAGGAAGTGGGAGGGCTAGGGGAAAGGATAGAAGGGAATGGGATTAATATGAGAAAATGGAAAAACAGGAACAAAATCTTTGTAAATAGGAATGGAGAGGTTGAAGGGAAGGCTGAGAAAGGGTGAAAAATAACCAAGAGAGACTATGTAAAGGTGCAAATTTCCAATGATGAATGTCATTATATTGTATACCTAAAATGTACCAATGATTAGAATGAATAATCGATGATGCAAAATAGGAAGGAAAGGTCCAAAGGGGTAGGGGTAGTGGGAGGGGCAGGGGAAAGGAAAGAAGGGAAAGGAAAAATGCTGAGAAATGGAAAAAATGGAAATAAAGTCTTTGTAAATAGGGAAGGGTGGAGGGCGTGAAGGGAGGGCAGGGGAAGGGAAAAAAAAAAAAGAAAGAAGTGAGTCTGTCTGAAGCCTACTTGTGGAGGGCAGAGTGACTCTTACCAAATTCCATTCCCACAGTTAAAATATTCTTTACTAAAAAGACAAAGTTAATTATTAACCACAACTTATATTTTGTCTGCTCTGTTCCTAATTCAAGAATGCTTTGCCTGTTCCTCTGCAAGCCTTGCCTGCATCAGTACCGAGTCCATAGCAACTCCACGGAGTCCCTCCTCATAGCCCCTTTACCTCAATCTATGATGTCACCAATAAATATTGACAGCTCTGGGTGTTCAGGGCCTTTGCTGTTCAGCCTTGCTTGCATGAGTATTGGTCATCCTGGCTCCCATTTCTCTGTCTTTTTAATTCCATCTTTGAGTTTTTCTTTTAACCTTGCATAGTAGCACTGAGCAGAAGATCAGAACCTGCTGCAGGGGTCTCTTTTAGACCATATTAAAATAATTTCTGTTTATCAAAAAATATCATTAAAAGGGTAAAGAAGATAATCCACATGATGAAACACATTCTAGTATAAATATTCCAGAAATAAGTTGTTTTCCAAATGTGCAAAGATTCTTATAATCAATAAGAAAAATTGAAAACATGAGGTAAAAATGAGAATTAAACAGCAGTGGCAAATTTACAAGTAGAATCCAAAACATAAAAATTCTCAATTATTCATCAGGAAAACGCAAATGAATTTCTGTTAGTTGCAGAATAGGAAACAACTACCAAATGAATGGCTGAAATTTCAAACATAGACCAAACTAAGTGGTCACATGAGAGGCATGAAGAATGGTTGCCCTTTGGGTGATGCCTGGCAGAGAAGGCAAAAGGGGAATTTCAGGAGCACTGGGAGTGTTTTATTTCTTGATCAGGGCAATTGTCACACAAATATATTCACTTTGTGAAAATCCATCAAATTCTATGCTCTTGATTTGTGCAGTAAAGAGTGTAAAGAATATACTTTTCTGAGTACATTCTATATACTGTAACACATAATAGAATGTTAAAGAAATAAAATCCATGTAATTCTTTCAGTTTCAAGAATGCTTCTTACTATGATTTCTTTTACATGCTTATATACTTGTGTTTGCTCCTTTGCTTGCCAGGGACTGCCGTCTTTGGGAATTGATGAGTTCTCTTTTTAATGTTCTTTGAATAGATTTTGACATCAAACCTGAGGATGTAGCCTCAACTGTAGATTTGAAGTTGACTGCTACTTCACAGTCATCTTTCTAAATAACAAAGTCAGTGTGTGATCTGAACTATGGAAACAGTAAAATAGAAATAAATTATAGCACTTGAATGTTACTTATAATGTCTTTAATAGTGTTTTTAGCTAAAAATATTTGTTTGCACACAAATCCAGTTTTGTCATGTTAACATGTTGGGTTCTTCTGATGTAAATATATTTTGAAAATATTTCGATAAAAAAGTTGTGAGTATGTAAATCAGTTCATTAAATACATGTAAAATAAGGTTTGCCAGGATAAAGAAGCTCTAGAATCTTTGCTTTAATAAATATGGGATTGTTTAGGTAGTATTTTGATCACTAGAGGGAGCTTATATTGTATTATTAAAATTATAAAAATACAATGAGAAAGATGTAAAATTAATTTTGGATGAAGAAATGCAGAGGATTGAAATTGTAAAAGAAATTAAATCTCTTGTGCATGTCAGAGTCCACAGTGCATAGAAATTTTTATTAAAATTATTTTTGGTTTATAGAGACACTACTGATGTGATTAAAAGTTAAAATCTCATGTGATTCAGCTGGTTTGAAATCATCAAATTGGACATCAGAAATTATAAACAAATTTCTATTGTTTATATTGGAAAAAAGGAATCATTGATTATTATGAAAAATAATATATGTAGTTTGAGGTCACAAGTATAAGAAATACAAAAATAGCAGGTCAAAATGGGGACTGTAACATTGTTTAAAGTGGCAAAACAGAGAGAGATTATACACAAAATGAGGACTAAGTGGTTAAAAATGCTGGCCTAGCAGAGGGATTTAGTGATCACCCCAGATTGTGGTTTGAATCAGCAGGTTTGATAAGAAAGGAAATAGCACGGATTAGAGAAACTGCATGGTAATGCTCCAACGTACCATTCATCTAAAGCTGGGCACAGATGCTGAATTTTGAAAGGATTAGAAAAGAGATCATTTAGGACAAGATAAACAGTCCAGGCCGTGCGCGGGGAGGGGCAAGAGCCCTGGGCGCTGCAGCAGGCAGGAGTGCGCCTGAGGTCACCCCAAAGTCCCCGTCCGCTCCGGGAGGGCCAGGCACTCTGCTCTGTTTGTCGCTTGGAAACATTTGCTAAATTATCCCCCAGTTCTCTTACAAGCCTGAGTTTGTAGTGAATTGAATTAGAAATGCATGGGCAATTCAGACTTTTAAAACCTGCCAAAGTGCGTTTTAAATATTTATAAAGGTGGGGCGGGGATTTAGCTCAGTGGTTCTGCCGCCTGCCCCGAAAGCTCAAGGACCAGAGTTCGATCCCTGCTACCAAAAAAAAAAAAAAAGATGTAATAAAGGCATTCTAGAAAACTTGCTAAGTTTCTCGCTGCATTCCCTCAAGACAGAGCGCAGAGGAGGCTTTCTCAGGGGAAGCTGCTGCTCCAAAGAGAGCTTCCGCTCCCACTCTACAAACGGCAGCACCTCAGTCGCTGCCCCCAGAACTCTGTGTCCAGTAGTCTGGGTGAGTCTAGGCCTCTGTGCACTTTTGTTCCTAATTTTGGGGATTAAACACTGTAAATTTGGGGACTAAATACTGTACAATAAAATATTACCTGCCAATGAAAGTCTGCTCCAACAAATATTAGAAAATCAATTAATTACAAAATAAACAGTATAACAATGATAAATATTTGCAATCTATTGAGATCCTAACATACTTATTTGACATATTCAAGGTGCATTACGCACAATACCTTAATTAATCCTGTTAACAATGATTTGATATACTTACTTGTATCTTCCCCATTTTTAAAGATAAGAACACAGTCAAAAGTTCATATCCTATGTGTTTTTACCTTCAGCTATATAATTTAATTTCCCTCCTGTTCAATATCATCCCCCTGAAGTTATGATTAAAATCAAGGTGATGGAAGAATGTTAGTTCTTTTGCTGTACCTTATCTTCTCCCAGAAGCATCACATTAATATAAAATGCCTGTTTAGTGAATTCGGTATACATCATGGTTTTGTTTTCCCAAGTTATAATCTTCATCCCCAAATTAAGCTCCTTGGGAATTATATTCTCCTCTAGCAAACAGTTTCTGTATTTCAATTGTGACTGGATTCCCTTGGTCTTCTCATTGAGTTTGGGGTTCTAGGAACCAGAGCATAAAACCGGCGTGTTCTCTTCCGGACTCTGTGTGGAGGCCGATGTTATGGCTCTGTCTGTATCAGAAGCTCAGTGTTGTTTTATGACTGGTTGAGATTAAGATGCTTCAGACCTCAGTGACTATACGTTTCCGCTGGGACATTAGAAACAGACTTTACAGTCTCCACGCATGGTGCAATTTTTAAAATAAAGTTCCATAAATTAAGTCTCTCATAAATCTTCGGAAATGCCGCTCCTGCAAGCAACTGCTTTGTTTTTTATCCCCCTGCTAAACAGAGTTCTCGGGGAAGTGGCATCTAAACCAAGACGGCCCTTAATTAGCGAGAAAGTCTTGTGGAAAGATTATGCCTTGGCAAAGAGTTTATGCCTCTTACAAAATACAGACAGAAGATCAATATGTAATTGCCTCCTGAAATATACTAATCAGAATACACTTCCTTGTGGAAAGCAGACACCCAAATCTATTTATTATGACACAGCAGGAGGCAGCAGGCTGGGCTGGCACCATGGGCCTCCATCCCACAAAACAAAACAGCAGGAGGTCCCGCCATCTGGGACAGTGGTGGTCAGAGGCACCCCACCCGGGGCTTCAGTCCTGCTCCACCCCTCTGAACTTCTGAACCGTGAGCGCCTAGGCGGACATGGACCCACTTTTGCTGTTTGTCCCAACTCCACCTCCTGCAGGAGGAAAACGGAGGAAGAGAGATCTAAGACTCCAGAGAGGCATGAAGATAGTGACTATTTAGGGATGATTCTACACAAAAAATTGCTGTTTTGATTGTCCTTTTATTGTTTCCCTGTGAGAATCAGGAATAACACTTTCAGGTGGCTTTCAGGAGCCAAGATGCTGAAGGTTGGCTGTGGCTCGTGCTGGGACCCAGCCTCCTCCCCATCCCTCTGCTCTATGACACTTCCAGGACCCCCCGGTGAGGGCCACTGGAAGGGTGTGCTGAAATCCTAACCCGAAGGCCATGCCATCAGGAGGTGAGGTTATGAGTGCAGAAACTTCCAGCTCGGAATCAGTGCCTTATAAATGAGCCCAGGGAGAGGCAACCTCCCCTCAGAGACAAGGGAAGGCCACAGGGGTCCTGGGAGAGGCTGGGTGGAGCTTCAGTTGTCAGTTGGGTCAGGGCCACCGGCTGGATCATCCACTGGTGAGCGCAGGCTGCCCCTGCTGGCTGTTGCAGGCAGTCACTGGGTGAGGCCTGGAGGGTGCATCTTCCTCCCTGGGCCCTTCTCCCCGGGCTCCTGGCCACTGTGATGTGGGCAGACTTGCTCCAGGAAGGTCTTTACAGCAGGCCATTTTCTGTGTTTGACTCAGCTGAACGCAGACTGAAGCTTTGGAAACAGGAGCCAACAAAAACCTCTCCCCTCTCAACTGTGGGTGTTGAGTATTTTGTCCTAGCAAAGAGAAAGTGCCTGAGACAGGGCACTGTCTACAAGCAGGAAGTGGGCCCCCGCTCGATGCCACAGTGCTCATGCCCTGATACATGTCTTCACCCTCCAGAACTGTCAGAAATAATTTGTGTTTACAAGCTACCCAGTCATATTATTTGTTACAGCAGCCTGAGGGGACTCAAAAATGCAGCCACACTGGTGGGGCCACTCCAGGCCACCCCTCTGCAGGGCTCAGCCAGCCTTGTCCTGGGCCCTGCTCCTTTCCCTGGTTTTGAGGTAACTTGCAGCTAAAAAGAGATTGCAACCTTCCAAAAATTCCAGTAAATACATTATTCTGATCATTTTCCAGAGTCTTGTGTAAAGAAGGTATTCAATTAATATCTGTTGACTTGACTGATTGCATCTATTAAAGAGCACTTTTTCAAAATGAACCTTTGTGTGTAACTATGCCTCTTCCAAACAACAAAGCTATAATTAGCTCTTATTGTGTAGAAAATTCATAACCCTGAATTCCTCTGCATTCTTTTTCTTCTCCCAGAATAGAAAATAGTGTGTGTGATGTTCAGAAACTCTTTGGAGGTAATCAGGTTCCTTTCTGACTCTACCTGAAACATCTTAAACAGCATGCAACTGAGTCCGGCATTTTCTCCTTGATGGAGGCAGATATGTGACAGCTTCTCACTCGGGATAATGGCTCCCTCCCGCCCCGGGCTGCTGGATCTCTGGAGATGACAGCCTTGAAATTGATACTCACCGCCTCAGCAGCTTCTGGTGGGTGGCCGGCATCAGAATCTCACCCCTAGAAAATAGCTTAAGGGAATCACCATGTGCAGAATGAAGAGTGGTGGACATGACATCAACTATGATTCTCTTACGATATTTTCTGGAGTGAAAGAAGTTTCAAGCTTTGGACTTTACTTTCACATAGAAGCCTAAATATCTCTGCAGAACATTTTCTTTCTTCTAAAAACTCAATGATAAACTTAAACTTATAATTTCTCATTTTTTAATTGATAAAGCCTGCTAAATACATTTATGGAGCAATAAAACAAAAAAGTATGATTTGTAGAAGTAGAAGCTTGCCACTATAGCATAAATGCCAATGAAATAAAAAATGCTGCTGTGTCTACTGGGTTTCAGAATCAGAGCAGCAGAAACTTATGTTGCTGGCTAATACAATCATCGCACGAATATGCCACCTTTTGTTTGTCCATTCACCTCTTGAGAGATATTTGAATGGATATTATGAGTTATGCTGCTACAAATATTTAAGTTTTTCATGGACACACATTTGCAAGTCTCTTGGGTAGATGCATAGGGTAGGAATTGGTGGCTCATATAGCAGTTTCTGATTTGAAGGCTTTAGAAAACTAGAAAATGGTCACGCGGAACATGCTGAACAAGCCTGCTGCAGACAGGCAGGTCCGCAGACACCCTACCGAGGTCCCGAGT
>NW_004624798.1:9817520-9867967 GCF_000247695.1 Heterocephalus glaber | reverse complement strand
TAAAGGTACAGTTCCCAATGAGAAATGTAATTGTGTTGTATACCTACAATGTACCAATAAAAGAATTTAATTAAAAAAAAAAAAGAAACCTGAAACTATGTGTGTGCAAAGTGGCTTCACCATCTGATGTTCCTACTGGAACTTGTGAAGGGATTTGTTCCTCCACCCCTTTGCCAACCCTTGATGTTACATGCCATACCATAGGTAAACCACAAATATGTTAACATAAATGAGTGACACCAAGCATAAAATGCCACATATTGTATGATTCCATATATAGGAAAAATTCATGGAAGGAAAATCCATTGAAACAGGAAATACATCAGTGGTTTCCTGGAAGTGGGAATACAGGTTGACTTCAAGTGGTTATAAGCCATCTGGAATAATGAAAATGTTTCAAAATTTAAACTATGAAAAATTACTACTCTGTAAATTTGGTAAAATGTATGAGTTTTATGATATGTTGATACTCAACTGTAGACATAATTATATATATACACATGTAGATGTTTGTTCATGTGTATATCCAGTTCTATCTTACCAAAAAATGTTCATTCTGGTTATCAAGAGAGATAGATTTCTCTACTAGATTGAATACAGAAAATTGGTGAGACATCATGCACTTATAAGAGAGTTAGTGATTATGTCAATTATCAAATTTCCTCCAGTTTTGGAAGTAGAAAGTACTTTCTTAAAGAAAGTATAAAAGATGGCACTGTATTATCCAGGAAATGCCTCTTGGAACACATAAAAAATAGCCCATATATGTTTTACTAATTCTCTTAATTTTTATAATAATTTCTAGACTGACTCATGCATGGCTTATAAGGATGTTTTAAACATCTGAATGTACAGTTGTAATTGGTGTTGTCATCTGTTAGTAATCCCAACACTGTAGTTTTAACCTGTTGGACAAATGTACAGTCATTTATCTCTGGCTTCAGTACCAGGTAAAGTCCCATAATTCCCCCATGACTACTCAAAAAAGCCTCTAAATATTTGGTCCAGTGGTTGGGTTGGGTTGGATTTGAGCAATTAGGAACAACTTTCTTGCATTTGCAAAAAAAAATGTTATAGATTTATGTTCTTATTTTCTCTCTGTAAATACTTGGGAACGGATTACTTGATATTGTGGTTCGTCTGTGTTCAACTTAAAAGACAACAGCAGGGGTTTCAAACCAGGGCTGGCGCCAGGGAGGCAGAGCGGAAGCGGCTGCGCAGCCCCGCCACCCTGTGCACTGTGACTGTGCCTGCGCCTTGGCTTTGCTGGGTTATCTTGTGTTTCCCTGGCCCTGGTGAGGCTGCGCTTCTCACACATGTTTATTTCCAGTCCTCTTGACTTTTTTAGTAAAGTGTCTTTCAAACCCTTTGCCCATTATTAAATTAAGTTTCCTGTTTTTCATTATTAAATTTTGAGAACATTGTACATATTTGAAGCCCATTTTTATATACTCTGGATAATCTTCCTTATCAGCTCTATGTATCACAAACAATTTTCTCAGTCATCAGTTTGTCTTTTAATTAGCTTAACATTGCCTTTAAAACAGTACCAATTCTTAACGTTGGTAAAATGCAACTTATCTTTTTTTTAATGAATAAAGCGTTTCCTGAAACAAGAGAAAACTTTGGCTAGCTCAAAATAAAAATATATGCTGTTATCTCCCTTCAGAAGTTTTATAGTTTGCTGTTTTACATTTCAGACCATGATTTATTAGGAGAATGTTTTTATATGTAGAGAAAGGTCTGAATTAGGGTCTTTTTTTGTATATGTTTGCCTAATGGTTACAGAGCCATTTGTAGAAAAGAGTGCTCTTTCTCCATGACTTCTTTTTGCCCCTGTCCAAAATAAATTTATCATTTAACTGCGGGTGTATTTCTAATACTCTATGCTGTTTAACTAATATGCTTTATCTAATTTTCTGTAATAATGTATTGTGTGAAATATTTCGCCCTTGTAATAAATTATAAAAGCAATGTAAGACTCTCAAAATTTGTTTTTCTAAAATGTTCTAGCTGCTCTTAATTTATTTATAAATTGAAGAAATATCTTGACAATTTCTATAAAATGCCTGCTGATATTTTGATTACGATGTTATTAACACAATTCCAAATTGATAGGATTTTCTTTCTTTTTTTAAAAAAATTTAATGCTGTAACAAAGTTACTTCTTTGTCTTTGGATTTGTAAAATTTCTATCGTGTAGAGCGCTTTGGGTCTTACCCTTGTTTGTTGTTGTATGTAATATATCTGTTTGTTCTCTTTCTGTGTTCATGGTTTTTAGTATATATATTTTCAATACATTTAAATATCATATTCAAGGCATAGTGTGTTATGAGAGAGAAAAGGGAGGAGAGCAGGAGACAGGACAAATAGAAGGATAGGGAGAAGGAAAAAGAGAGGGAGAAGAAGGAGAAAGATTGTGTTTTCTTTATTATTTTTCTTATTTTTGGCCAGGACAGGAGGCTGTAGAGAATTATCATGAATTCTCTTATTTGTGCATCTGTGCCCACATTGTTTTTATTATTTCTGTCTTATTCATATTCTCCTGTTTTGCTAGAATTTACAGCTTACAATATCTCAGGATGTCCCACGCATCCTGATGTTTTCATCATTATCCTCCTCTTTGCTGATTTATATAGCCTCATCTTCACGTTGATGACTAGCCCTTGGCTGAGAGGAGTCTACCTGTCAACCCATGAAAGCATTCCCTGCCTGCTGTGCCATTTTATTTTGGTTCTAGGATTTTCATTTAACGTGCATAATGATTCTGATCTCTCTGCTGAAACTCCACATCTGTTCATTCACATGTAAACCCTTCTCGCTAGAACCGCCAACATATTCATCTTAGTTCATTTATTTCTCTCCCTGAAATCCTAGCACTGTGTTTTTTATTATTCTTCTCTGGGCAGTAAGATCTTTTTACTTGATTTTGTGTGTTTCATCATCTTTAATTGAATGTGGACACCAAGTGCAGGACAGTAGCGACAGAAAATAAATAAACATTATCTATTCTCCCAGAGTCTGAGATAAACAAAGAGGACATGCTTGGCCCTGCTTAGGGTCCCTGGTCCTCAGGAAGTCTCCCTGCAAGTCCTGGTGGCATTGGTGCACAGAACTTCCTGCCGTTCTCAGAGGCAGAAACCCCTCTCTGTTTCCTGAGCTCACAGGCATATGCCTTGTGATACGTGCCTGAACAGAGGTTTGTTGCTCAGGGTTGGCTCAGGGTGTTGGCCACAGGGTGGAGAGAAGGAACACTGAGGCGTGTCCTTCTCCCTGCCCCAGGCCTGTTCCACCAAAGCAGCTGTCTGCAGTTCCTACCATTTCCAGTTCCGGTTCGTCTACCATTTCTTCCTGTGAGCACCTTGTAGACATCCACAGGGAAGATCTGCAGCTGCTCATTGTTGTGTGCCTTGGACCCTAGGGAATTTTACTCTTGTGCTATCCCACATTTGCCTTCAACAATTCTAGTTGAATTTTGTTATGCACTTGTACGATGATCATGTTTCTTTTTTCCAAACTCCCTTATAGGTAAACCAATATTCACAGAACCATGTCATCTTCAATTGCAGTGTAGTTATTGGCCCTGCAACCTCTTTCTGTTGTTAAAGAAAGTTATGAATCATAACTTCAGCTACTCAGGAGGCTGAGGCAGGAGGTGAGCAAGTTGGAGGTCAGCCTGGGTGACTTAATGAGATCCTGTCTCAAAATAAAAAATAAAAAGGGCTGGAGGCATAGCTCAGTAACAGGGAGACTGCCCCTGGGTTTCATTCCAAGCTTTGGCTTTATATATCCTCACTAAAAGATATAAACCAGTAATTTGTTCTACTGACCTGTTAATTTTTATCTATTTCATTTTTCTAAATTTTATTGTTTTTGGCAGTGGTGGGAATTGAACCTAGGGCCCTCAAGGGCTCTACTACTGAACTACCTCTCCAGATCCCAAATGTATATATTTTCTAAAAAACTTAAAGAAAAACAATTTGAAGTATAGAATGAGGTTATTTCATCCAAAGAGTAGTTCATTTGAATGCCCAGGCCATTGGAAACATTAACCTATTGGAATTGTGACCTCTGTCTCATTGCTGCTTTCTATGCAATTGAAAACCCAAAGGATAGGATGACTGGAGGGACATCACCAGTGCCAGATTTTAAAATTTAACTTTAAATTTTCTAACATAGGATAAAACAGTCATGAATATTACGTGTGCTTTTCTAGATTTTTAAATTTGTTTTATCCAATTCCTTGGCTTGTAATTATCACTATCTTACTTTTGATGGGTCAGTGACTTAAATCAATTTTTTAAAAATCCAATTTTCCTCAATGTTTTAAGAAAGTCTACTGCAATTTAGTTGCTCTTATCTTAATTATCTTACTTGGCATTAATTGTCACTCTCTTCTCTTGGTGTGTTAGTGGTTTAAATCAATGTCTTTAAAATTCCACCTCTTGTTGTCTTTAGACAAAGTCTCAGTGTAATTTTGTTGGTCTTTCATTAATATGTTTTATAGATTTCAGATGATATGGGTTGTATAAATTGGAGCCTCAATCTAGAGAGTGCAATGGTTTCAATCTAAATGTCCCCACAAAGCCTCATGTGCTCATAGGTGGGACTATTGGGAGGTGACTGGATCACTGGGGTACAATACTTATCACTGGATTCATCCACTGATGAGTTGATAGCTAAATGTGATGTTGGGAGGTGAAGCCTGGTGGGAGGAGGTGGTCACTGGGGCATGGCCTGAAAGGGTCTGTCTCCCTCCTCCTCCCTTGATCTCTCTCTGCTTCCTGACTTCCCTGCCATGAGCTGTTTCTCCTCTGTGATTTGACTTTTCCATGCCATCCTGCCTTGGAGTCAGTGGACTGTGGACTGAAACCTCTACATACTGTGAGCTAAATAAACCTCAATGTTGGAGAAGAGGAAAGTCACTAAGAGAGACAGAGTTTGTTGATTTGAATTCTCAGAAATGTTTCTTCCTTCCACATAGATTAATGGTAAAGGCAGGCAATTGTTCCTTTTATTCCCTTTATGAAATCTTATTGTTTTTCTTTTTCATACTGCTGTAGATGTCACAATTTCTCCCTCTGGGTGGTATAAGGCTGAGGGCTTTTTTTTTTTTTTAGTCTCATCTTGTTTCTAAAATGAAAGTTCAACTCCTCAGGTTCAACAAATTCTCTCAGGACAAGCCCAAGATTTAACACTTTCTTAGCCTCTGAATCATTACTTTTGATTTATTTTTGCCTAAAATATACTAATACACACAGAGCAAATTTAGAAGAAGTTTAGAATGACAGTTCATGTACCCACTATCAACAATTTCCTAGATTTATGCTATTATACATTCAAACATTTCTCTACGTATCTATCAAAACTTCTTGCTTTTACTCTGAAAACTAAAGTTTTGACATCTTCACTCCTTCCTTAAGTCAATCAGCATGTATGCCATTAAGTAAGTCTCACTATTTGTTTGAAATTTTGTTTTATTTTGATATAAAATTGATATGCAACAAAATGCAAAAATTTTAAGTACACATTCACTAGTTTTATAGATGATATACATATAGATATATAGATAGAAAATATTTAGCCAAGTGTGGTGGCACTTGTCTATAATCCCAGAACTCTAGAAAGCTGCAGCAGGAGGATCACAAATTTTAACCTCAGCCTAGGAGAATTAGGAACTTAGTAAGATCCTAACTCAAAATAAACAATAAACAGGGCTAGTGGTGTAGCTCATGGCAGAGGTCCTGGGTTCAATCCTCAGTACCACCAAAAAAATTAAATAGATCAAAAGATAAATAAACTTTCACATCTCCCCAGAAAATTTTCTTATTTTCCTTTGTATTCAGCACAACGTTTCTTTTCCAAAACATGATATTTCTGTTCTGGAATGTCATAAAAATTTATTTTTATGGTATTTGCTTTTGCATAATGCTTTTTTCATTTAAAATAATGTTGTTGAGAATCAGGCATGTTGCAGCATGATCCAGAATTTATTTTATTTATTGAGTAATTTTCCATTCTTAAAATTTACTAAACTTAATCCATCCTCATAATGATATACACCAGCACTTTTATATAACATCAACACTCATGGATAATGGGGTAGGGTATGTTTAATTTTGTAAGAGATTGAAGAAGCTTTCAAAGTGTTTTCTCCAGTTATACTGCTCCATATCCTTGATAACATCTAGCGTTAAAAGCATTTTCATTAGTCATTTTTAGTTTTATTTTTTTATACACAGTCTCTCTCTGTGTCCTTATGCTGGCCTCCAACTCCTGAGCTCAAGCTGCCCTCCTCCCTCAGCCTCCTGAGTAACTAATTATAGATATGTCTGCCATCAGACCCAGCAAATTCAAGCCATTTTGCTGGTTATATATTTGTAGTTGAAATTTCCTCTTTCTAATGACTAACAATGCCCTTTAATGTGTTTATAGGTTATTTGTATGTTGAGTTGCCTCCTTATTTTTTTGATTATTTGCTTTTTTGCTGTTCATTGTCATTCTTTTTACCGAATGCTGGCCTTTTGTTACATATATGCATATGAACCCTATTCTTTTTACACTTAGCTATATGTTTAAGCAGTTTTGAATATGGAATTTTACAACTTCAGTTTTGGGGGATATTTCATTTTTATACCACCTGATATTAGGGGGAAATGCTATGTTTAGTTGGTAGGTATTATACATTCTGTTAGCTACAAAAGAAAGAGATTTGGGAAAATAAATCACTATTGATTATCTACTACAGTAGTACACATGATACATACAATTAAATGCTTTATTGTTGAATAACATGATGTATATAATTTAAGTAATACATACTGAATATATAACATATACCTAACACTATTCTAAGAGTCAGAAGAATAAGAAACTATCCCTGTCTCCAAAAGTACATAGTATAGATGAAGGAAAATAATGATGAAACAATCAAAAATGTACAAAATCACCCATCAACATAGGCAGTTGTGTCTGTTGGGTATCAGAGTGATCATCAAACATAGCAGTGAAGGATCACTGAAGGGGAATGCAGACATGAAAAATGAAATTAAAATGGAGCCTAAAAAACTTCAAATGCAAAGAAAGAATTTGAGTAAAGTCACAAAGATAAAGAAGCACATCATGTTCACAGGGTATCGCATTTAGACAGTGAGAAATAAAGTTGGAACAGTTGAGCAGTGCCATGCTATTGAGATCTTTGCAAATCAACTCAAAGTGGGGAGATTTTATGTAATCAGTGAGGAAGAATTAATGCAAGTTCAATGTGTTGGTGTGTGTTCAGGGCAAATGGGGATTTATTCATCAGGATGAATGCACCACTCTAATAAGGGAATATGGCAGGTGGAAGAAAACGTGCCTGAGGCTGAGAGGACTGGTCAGTGTCTCACACTTAGTGGAAGAGAAATCTCCACCCTGGTAGATGCTGGGGAGAGAGACGTCAATGTTAGCAAAGACTGCTCAAAGAAAACATGAACCAAGGTATTTAGTTGCTGTCTCAGTCGCTTTCCCATTGCAGAGACAAAATACCTGACACCCAGAACTTACAGGAGAGAGGTTTGCCTTGCGTTTCAGTCTCTAGCTCCAAAGAAGAAGCAGCGTGGCAGAGAGCATGGCGGAGGAGAGCTGCTCATATCATGGCGCCCAGGAAGTAAGAGCGAAGGGAGGAGAGCGGGAGGAGAGCAGGTGACCGCATCCTCCAGCCAGACCCCGTCTCCTAACACCAAGTCAGTAGAAGAGCCCCAGGACCCAGTCACCTTTCAGTGCCTC
Organism: Heterocephalus glaber; assembly: GCF_000247695.1. Next base: position 9,860,200 of record NW_004624798.1, on the reverse strand, counting down.
CCCTGGGATCACATGAAGCTTTAGGGGACATCTAGACATGAACTGTAACAGTGGCTCTTAGGAAAAGATGCGTGAAGCGTGACAAATGTTTTCATTACTAAGCTATAAAAAGCATTTTATTAAAAAGATCTCTGTGTTGTTTATAAAAAAAAATCTTAGGTTTTAAACCAATTAAATAAGTTGCCCAGTCCATGTAGGCAGATGCTGATCATAGATGAAATCATCTGGAAGTGTAAATGTGACGCATCCACACCTGCTCCTTCCCCATATAAAGTGATACTGAGTGTGCTATTCTGAGTAATTTAATCTGTCAGTCCAAAAATGGTTATCTCCTATCGAGGTATCTTTTGCCTTTCTTATTAGTCATGGTTCTTTTGTTTTTTTACAGTTTATTGCCAGCTCTCGGGGGTTTAACTCAACACCTGCTGAGCTCTTTGAAAGTTATTTTCCTGTTTAGCATTTCTTATTTTAAAACATGAACATCTGGTCAAATTTGCCTTAGAAATCTTCTAGTTGAAGAGTATATCTGCTTACGATATTTTACTTTCTAAATTTATATTATTGTCCTGTGTTATAGGCAAGTTACACTTATGCTTAAAAATAATTACTTCTAATGAATCTTTAATATTCAAGATGAGCATCAATTACCAGGATTTATGGGGTACCTAATGTCTCCTCGGTACTCCGATGGGCTCTGATGAGGGAAAGATATATGAGTTCATCCTTGTCCTGAGGTGTTTACAGGCTAGTTGGGAAAGATACACTTAAACCCAGAGTGAACAGTGTGAGGCAGGACATCATTAAAAAGTTTATTACGTAGAGAGCTACAGAGAGAAATAAAGAGAAGCAAAGGACAGAGGAAAGGATCCATGTGAGTAAACTGAGTAAGGTATAGGGTTTAGGAAAAGGGCAGTTCATACATCATTACAGCCAAACAAAATACAAAGTAGGTCATCTCAGAACATTATCATTTATTTTCATTATTTTATTGCTATTGATTTCTGAATTACTCTTGGGATTTGGGAGGAGGATTTTGTTGTTGTTGCCGTTTGTTTGTTGTTTAGATCCCTCTATAGAACCATATACTTGAAAAACTAATGATTTTTGGACATGATTATTAAGATCTTGATTTCTTAACAATAGGAGGCACTCATTGGGCCAGGGATTTAGTTCAGTGGTTCTGCTGCCTGCCCTGCAAGCACATGGACCCGAGTTTAATCCCCGGTACCCCCCCAAAAAACTAAGACCAACAATAGGAGGCACTGTGACCTCTGGGTTAGAAAGTTGGGGTTTTGGTGAAACATTTTTGCTTATAGCAAAATGTCTCATAACCCTTACAGTAACTTTTTAAAATTGTTTTCACTAGGCAGGAATAGGAAAGAAACATTTGGGGAACTGTATGCAAGCCTCAATTTCCCATGCACCCTGATAACAACATTTTACCCATAAAATGTGTGTTATATTGGGAATATGTAACAAGTTCTTGTTGCCCTTTACTTCCATAAGGAAAACTAAATATATGAATTTCAAAAATGTAGAATACAAACTTATTTTTATACTGATAAATAAATTTACCCTTCTTGATATGTAAGTATCATACAAGTAGTGGTACAAACACAAGTGATACAGCCAAGTATTTGTTAAGTAAGCTAACTTCATGGCCATTTCCTCACTTAGAGAGTCACTCATCATTTATGTGTATCAGAGTTCATCATTAAGTAGGGTTTTAAATTACCTGGTTGATTAAAGGAGAAGTTTGTAACTCCTCATCTGTCTGCAGATTTTGTTCTAAAATGTATTTAAAAAATAAAATCATTCTCTTTGTCAACCAAAAATAACAACATCACTGATTGTTAAGCAGCCAAAGAAAGTTTCACATGATCAGGGCTTGTGGAGTAAGGCACACTCTCACTTCCAGTTTTCCCTGTAAACCCTGATTCCTGGCATGCAGAATGCTAAAAAGAACACTGTGTCCAAGAGTCAGACGTTTCAGAAGGAAATTAAGGAGCTGTGAAAGTCAATTCTCCATAATAATTTTATAAAGGTGCCATTTCCAAACAACCTTAAAACCTGAGGCTATAATTTCAGAAGGGGATGCCTTCATCCAGAGGCAGATTGATAGACCTGTTCACTGGGACCCCTTCCTCAGCAGGCTCACAGTGGCTGTAAATACGGGTGCATTTCCTCACCTTCAGACCTCATCAAGAGCAGCCAGCTGGCTTCCTGATCGCTTCTACCCTGCAGTGGAGACATAAACACACCACAGTCCTGTATTTCGGGATAAGAAAGTCCAGGAACTGGATTTCACGAGTATAATCAGCCTGAGCAACTTGTCAACAAATTATTCATTTCAACTCCTCTGAACGGTGTAGCCCAGAATTACAGCCCACTCATTCACAGTGGTAGTTATATAACTTTTTGTGAGTAGACTTTGCTTATCTTTTATCCAGGTTAATCATTCAGCAACAGCTTAAAAATAAAAATGTGTTTAAGGAACGTAAACAAAAAACTGGGGGGAGATGTAAACAGTTTAAGGACATTTCAGTCAGAATAGGTCACTTGACCTGCCAAAGCAGAAATGAAGGGATAAAAGTATTTTATAGATACATCATTGAATTTTGATCAATATATTGACTTTTACCTAATTTTGAACATGTATTTTGTTTTGAAAACTATAGACAGAGAGAATGTTTACCTGACAGATGCCCATGATGATCAAGACACAAATTATTTACATAAGACTTACCAAGTTTCATGTAATTCAGCCACAAAGAAAAAGCACGTGGTGTATGGCAATGTAACAGAAATTTGAATTATAAGTCTTGAAGGAATAAGAAGTGAAGAAGGCAATAAATGTAAAGTCAATGGAATCCATTGACATGTGCCATCCAAATTCTACGGTTTAGAAGCATTCTGCAAGGAAAACATCTTGGGTCATTGGTTTAAGCCATAAAAATAAGTCATGATTACATTTGTTCTCCAATTTGGTTTGTCTTTTTTTTTTAGATTCTATTCTCCATGAATTTCTTTGATCAGCTGCTTCAGAGCAAGAACTATGTTCTCATAACCAATGCCTAGCACACTGGTCAGCTCAAAAGAGAATCTTAATAGAGCTGTATCAGATACCCACCCTGCCTCATCCCCTTTCCATGCTGGACCACACTGCCCTGTGTGGCAGCATCAGAAGCAATATGCTTATTACAGAGATCTGAAGCTTCTTCCTGAAGAGTCCTCAGAATACAGATACATTAAACCTTCAGTACAGTTCTTGATCAACTGCATTTTATGTTTTTATGTATTTTTTTCCTATCTTGCTGGCAGCAAGTTAAAATCTGAAGATATGCAAAATCACCCTCCAATTCAAATGTGCTCTGCAAAACAGTTTCTGCCTTTGAACAACTTCTTCAGATATATTTTGTTCTGCAGGTGAATGGAAGGGATATGAAAGCTCTTTTCAAATTTCTGGACAGATAAATCATCTTCTATGTTGAGTATGCCTAACACATCTTGCCACTATTTCTCACAAGTATTTTTTGTTTTTTCGTGAAGTTTTTTTTCTTTCCTAACATTAAACTCAGGGTCCTGGGGTGCCCTGTCCTCATAACTCATGCTTCTCATCATGAAGTGATAAATGCTTTCAAGATTCTTTCATACTCTAATATTCCACAATTCACAAGAGAAGTTCTTTACATTGGAAATGAAAGCATAATGTATTGCTTAACCTTTACTTAATCACAATTTGTCCATATTGCAGGTGTTTACATATGACAATAATATATCTACTCTTAAAAGTACCAAGCAAATTATACTGGTAATCACGTGGCCCAGATGCAATCACGATTCACAGGAGCATTCCACCCCTGCAGGTCACCTCTCCATGTATCCTGTCTGCTGGTCTAACTGCGGCCACATGCGGTGACTATGAAGTCAGTGCACTGACTTGATGAGACCTTTTCTAGCCATGTAGACATTTTTTAATGTTATCTATTAACCACTTAATATCTATTTACTTATTAACTGTTTTGCCCCCTTTTATTCATTTATTAAAATATGCCCTTTGATAACAGGACAGGTCAGACAGTAGCATAAAAGACTGAAAGAAAACACTGAGCAGGCCAGCACAATTTTCCTGCTGATTGAATGGAATTTTTCATCTGTTATTTGGCTCCATAGATATCTGCTGAACAATAGTGACAGTTACATTGAAATGCTAAAATCCACTAGAGGCTCAAAGGTCCTTTTTTTTGGTGGCTGCATATTAAAAATGGAATGCAGTCCCAGGAAACAGAGGAAGTAGGTAATTTTCCCCTCATATTGCATGTTTTCACATTTATCTGAAATTTGATTTTATGGGAGATAGAGGGTTGATGGAAAGAAAGAGGAAAAAAGGCAAATATATATATAAATGCAAATTATCTAAACAAGAATCAATACTTACAAATGAAAAAGTGATGGCTACTATTTACCAATGCAATACATTATTATACAATAAAAAAGAATTGTATATGGGTACAAATATGTGATATGTATATGAAATGTGTAAAATATACCAAACTATATTTTAACATGCATAGAATGTTAGGAAAACCAGGGTCGACAGATGCAGAGCCAGAAGCAGACACAAGAGGAGCTGCAAATAGCCCCATGACACAAAATATTAGGTATGACTGCAGGCTTAAGAAATTTACATGTGCCAGCAAGTCGGAGCCAGATCACTGATAAGCTGAAAATTAAACTCGACCCTGAGAATTTTCCTCACACTTCAGAGAAAAGAATGGATTTGGGAAGGCAAGTCTAGAGGAACGAGTTGCCTTTTTCCAACAGAGGGAACAACCCTGCATGTGATGGGGAAGGAAGGCTCATGTGGAGCAGCTCAGCCATGCAAGGGGTGCAAGGAGTGCACCATGCTGCCAGGAGCTCTTGATTCAAGCAGCACTCTGGCCCCTGTCGCACAGCGAATCAATCCCAGCCATGGGGGTGCTAGGCTGGGGCTTTTCCAGAAAGAGTCAGCTACAGTTGGATTGGGTCTTTTCTCAGAACTTCTAGCATCTCCTACAAAGCACACTTCTGAATCATCTGGATTGAATTCCACCTGTACAATATCTTTGTAGATCTGGGTCCCTGGGAAATGTACTTAACTCCTCTATATCTCAATTCCTTCATTTTAATATGGGGTAAAATCAGCATCTCCTCAGTAGGTGCTGAGACATGCTTGCCACCTGGCTTGGGGAGGGGAACCTTCCTCTGTAGAATTTATTAACTTCTGTGGAATAAGTGAGTTCACCATGGCCAAATTAAAATTGCCAATGTGATCTCAACCAACTTACAAAACACCTGAAATTTTAAGTAGTTTCTCTCATAAGCCAGCACAAGCTCCTCTTGCACATCTCTATGATTACCTCATAAAACAACTATTACGGCTTGTGTCTAGATATCTCCCCAAAGCCAAGGCACCATGTGCTTACTGGTGGGGCTTTTGAGAGGTGGCTGTGTCATGGGTGAGTGATGCTGGTTTAGGGATCCTGGGACCAAGAGTGTGATAACCAAATTGGTTTAGCGTAGTTCTGGATGTGGATAATGGAAGCCCTGTGGTACATGTGGCACCAATCAACAGGCTTGTAGCTTGGATGAAATATAAAGGGACAAAAAGAAGACAAGTTGGATGCTTGCTGCTCGCTGCCTTCTGCCTACCATGCTATGGACTGTTTCTCCAACATACCACCCTACTTTTGAAGCCAGCTAACAACAAACTAAAATCTCTACAAACTGTGAGCCAAAATAAAACTTTCCTCCTTTAATTTGTAGGTGTCAGATATTTTGTCTCAGCCATGAGAAAATAACTAAGACAATGACTGTTAGGATTATGTGAACGATAATATAATAACTAGTACACACTGAGAACTTTATGCAAACTATTAGTACATGGCTTCTAATTATTTTCAGCCCCAATTTCAACCTTGATTATGTAAAAGAATACAATTTAGTCACTCTATTTTTAATTATTTTTGAAAAAATCCTCTAGTTTTATAAACTTCTAACTAAAATATATTCATAAAATTTCTTTCATTTTTATACTCTTCCAAACTTGCACATATTTATATCAATGAATTTTGAGAAACTATTTCTGATTACTTAGGAGAATTATTTCAATTTTCTCATTAGCTTTATTGAGTTTAAATCAAGTTATCAGAGAAAAATTCAACAATAAATTCTTATGAATCCTTTTTTGAAGATTTCTTAACACTGCAGATAATGTTGATTACACTGCAGTTAAAGTTCTATTTCTGTAAAAATCCATCTTGAAAAGTATTACTAGTATATATCTGAAAATAAATTTCTTACACACAGATTCTTACTACCAGTGATGAGCTGTAGCACACTATCCTTCTTCAAATTATAATGGAAGGCTAGGGATTTAGCTCATTGGTTTCACCACCTGCCTTACAAGTGCAAGGCCCCAGGTTCGATCCCTGATACCAAAAAATAAACTATAATGGTACATTTTTACATTTCTTTTAATTTATTAAAAGTTATTTCATACATAAATGTTATACTGAGAAATTCATAATTTGGAAACTAGGTCACCTATGAACACATTAACCAAAATGCACAGATGGGAGAGCTGGGGTATAGCTCAGTGGCGGAGCACTTGCTTAGCACGCAATGTGTTTAATCCATAGCACTGTAGAAAAAGAGATGCAAAAAAAAAAAAGAAAAATACATGGGAAGAAAATTGTTTCACCTTTCTTGAAATATTACTTTATTTGAATAATCATTTCCAGAACAAAATTTACGAAAAGTGAGATTTTTGGATAGAGAACATCTCACATGAAAATAGCATAATTGCTAAAATTCCTGGCTAAAAGACTGTTATAAACAGCTTTTCTTGGAATTTATGATACCCAAATCAATAGAACCCAGTCACCAGGCTACAATTAATTAGCATTGTTTTGACATGTGTTTTTAGGCAAAGAGACATTGCTCATGTAAGTATAACCAGTTTTACTGCATAGACTTAACTCATAGGAGTGTAAATACGAAACAGTTTCATTTTCCAATAACTTCTACCAACTCTGATCTTTTCTACCCCTTGCCCCTTTTTCACTGAACAGCAGTCATCTTCAGTGGCAGCTCAATCTCAGTCTGTATTTTTCTGTCACCTTCCATTATTGAAAGTGCCCTTTCAGATCTTAAGACTTAGTCCTCTTCGTGTTACATAGGAAGCATCACAATGCTGCTTTCCCCTCAACCAGCCTCTGGGAAAATCACTGCCTGGAGGATCTGCACTGCCTGGAGGATCTGCACTGCCTGGAGGATCTGGACTCCAGGCGCCTTTAGCATTGGCTTCCCATGCTTTTTCTTTGTCCTGGCTCCCTGACTGTCACACGGTTGCTGGCGACCCTCCAGTACCCAAGTTAAGGAGAGGAGGAGGAAGGGTTGATGGCCACAGCTTTATGAGGTTGGTCTGCTCCTTCTGAAGAGACAGAAATGTCACCAAATTGTTTTGGTTCCCCCTGGCTCTGAGAGCTCCAAGAGTCACAAAGAACAAGGAAATCTAAGTGCTTTTTCCCAGGAAAATCAGCACTTTTGTTCATAATGCTGCAGTGTCTTCAAGATGCTTATTCATTTGTAATGGGAAAAATATCTCACAACTCAGTGATAACATAGGCACCATTTTAGGCTACGCTGAAATCAATATACATTTAGCACTGAGATTGAGAACAACAGTCGGAACATACAATACCTTCAGACAGAGGGAAAATTAAAATGTTTTTTTATTAAAAAATATCAATGAGACCGAGACCTGATAGCCAAACAACCAAGACAACTTTTCAGTAAATGTTGAAAAGAAATGGCACTGTGTCAATTCTCGTACTTTAATGTTCGAATACAATAATTGATGTTTCACTGCCCCATGCCCTGTGGGATATTTAGGAGCACCTGAAGACATCATCCCAAAGCCCAGAGCCCCTGTGCCATGCTTGAGACCCCAGAGCATCCTTCTGGACAGGTGAGATCGGCTGATCCCTTTAACATCCACCTAGGTGAGTGACTAAGAAAGTGGAGACTGCTACCTCAACTGCTTTCTCCAGCCCCTCAAACAGCAGCTAGCTCTGTCTGCACAGCTGCCCAACATCACTGCCCAGGGGTAGGAGAGCAGAGGGCAGTCTCTGGGATTGAGCTCCCAGGCTCAAGGGCGGGGGGGCGGGGGCACACAATAGGTTACAGATATGCTGAGCACCAGGGAGGCCCAAAAAGTTTAAACTTTCCAAAGTTGGAGCTGAATATGAAGGAAATTAATTCTTTAACTCTAGTTTAAGCAGTTTTTAAAATAATTTTAATGTTCTTTGCTTTTTGATTAACTACCATTTTATTTTATATAGATATATTTATGATTATAAAAGCTCCAAAAATTGTACTTCATTTAAAAATTCCATTGTTCCCTATTTATAAAATTTTATCTTAATAATAACCCAGCTAATATTTATACTTCCAATCCTGCTCACATGAACTTCCTCTGTTTCTCTTTCATCTAACTTCTCTTGGCTTATCAAATTCATTTTAAATATTTCACTACAACTTTTTAAATGGATTTCTATTAAATAGTATTTGAGACATTTTCAATTAATTACTTAATTACATAACATTTAGACTGGTCACAACTGCTTTGTGTTCTTTGATTTTACCTTGTATTTGTCTTTTCTTCCCCTTAATTTCACTGTTTTATGCATTTTCCCATTGTTATTCAAAAGCTTTTCTATTTTCTTACTGATCACCTACCCTTTATCTTCTCTCAAAATTGAACAAACCTTTTCACTAAAATTTAAGACAAAGTGCCTATTATTTTTCCAAATAAATGAGTACCTTCATTGGCTCTTCTCTTTTTTTCTTGCTGTTTTCATCCTCTGATCCATTTAGAAGTCTTTCCTTTTTCTATGTCTTCTTCCTCCAACTCTTAGTCTCATCTAAGATAGTTCATTACTCACATGTGCCCCTCACCAGTCCATTTAGTACTTTCAATATTCTTACAATATTATTTTATTTCTAGAATATAGATCTCCTGCTCACAGCTACTTTTTTTCCTTTCCATCTTTCTCTGTCCTAGTCTGTGTTCTGGTTCATTTGTCTGTCACTAATTTTCTTAAGTGATTACACCACTACATTCTAGTACATCCTAATAGCTTTGCTCTACAAAACACGTAGAATTATTATTATTATCATTATTTGGTACCAGGGATCGAACTTGGGTCCTTGCGCTTGCGCAGCAGGTGGCGAAACCACTGAGCTAAATCCCCAGCCTAACACATAGAATTCTTGGTACATCCTATCTCTCTGTGGTTTAGCACCAAGTGAAGTAGATGTATTTCTTGCATAGCCAACCTTTTATTTTCTTCAATTTTATCTTTTACTAGTGCTTATTTGTAGTACATAGTGATGATATCCCTCACAAGGACTTGATACATCTCAATTCTTTTGGGATGACTCTCAAAACAATCTCAGCTCACATCTCACATGTCTCAATTCTTTTCCATCCTTATTCCCTTCTCCCTCTCCCTCTCCCTCTCCACCATGTCTTGGTCCCCTTCCCAATTGCAAAAGATCTGTCTTCCTATTTTACTTTCCTCTTTATTTATATTTGGGTTTCTCATAGAAGAGAAACAATGCAGTACTTCAGCTCATGTGCCTGATTTATTTTACTTAATATCATGGTCTCAAGATGCATCAGTTTTCCTACAAATGACTCAAATTTATTCTTCTTTATGGCAGAGTAGTACTCCATCATAGTACACTAATTTGGTTTTTTGCATAAAACATTTTAATTATTAACAAAGTATCTCACTCACAATTATTTTGAACAATTTCTTCCTATTTCACCGTATCTATTATACATTTATTTATACTTGCAATTTCTCTCACCAGAGAGACAATGTGATACTTACTCATGTGTCCAATTGATTTCACTTAAGAAATAAGTAAAAAAATGGTCTCAAGGTGCATCCATTTACCTAGAAATGTCCCAAGTTTATTCTTCTTTATGGCTGAGTAGTACTCCATTGTATAAAAAACCCCACATCTTTATTCATTGATTGGTTGATGGGCATTTGGGCTGTTTCCAAGCTTTCGCTATTACAAACTGTGCCACTGTAAACATGGATGTGCATATATCACTGTGGTATCATGGTTTTAATTCTTTTGGGAAGATACCTAGAAGTGGAATAACTGGTCAAATGGAACCTCTAGTTTTAGTTTCTTAGGGAATATCCACCCTGCTTTCTACAGTGGTTGCACCAGTCTACACTCCAACTAGTAGTGGAGCAGGGTTCCTTTTCCCCCACAGTCCCGTCAGCATTCATTGTTGGTTGATTTCTTGATGGCAGTCATTCTTTCTGGAGTGAGATGGAATCTCAGATTGTTTTCATCTGTATCTCTCGAATGACCAGTGATGTTTAACATTTTTTCATATGTTTATTTGACATTTCTATTTCTTCATCTGAGAAGTGTCTATTCATTTCAAATGCCCATTTTTAGATTGGGTCTTTAAATTTGGCAGGGTCTGAGTTTTTTGAGTTCTTCACATATTTTAGATATTAATTCTTTGAGGAACAACTGATTAAAATATTTTCCCACTCTGTGAGTTGTCTCTTCACTTGGTTGGTGGTTTCTTTTGCTGTGTAAAAGCTTTTTAATCATATGAGAACCCAGTTGTTGATTTTTTGTAGTATTTCCCATGCAATTAGGGTTTTGTTTATGAAGTCTTTGCCTACTCCTATGTCCTCAGAAGTTCTTCCACTAAATCTTCCAGCAGATTTAGTGTTTCTGTTTTAATATTTAGAGCTTTGATTCATTTTAATTTTAGTTTAGTGCCTGGTGAGAGACATGGGTTTAGTTTTAGTCTTCGGCAGGTGGAAAGTCTGTTTTTCCAGCACCATTTATTGAAGAGGCTATCTTTCTTCCAGTGAATGTCTTTGGCTCTTTGTTAAAGATGAGGTAGCTGAGTGCATTTGGATTTGTTTCTGCATCTTCTAATCTGTTCCACTGATCCTCAGGTCTGTTTTTTTGCCAGTACCATGCTGTTTTTATCACAATAGCTCTGTACTATAATTGCAAGTCAGAAATTGTGCTAATCTTTTAAAAGATCCTGGAAGTTCATGTTTCACTCACTAACACTACTATGAATGCACTCCAAAGTTGAACACATTTATCCTGCTCCTGAGTCTCACTTTGGTGAGAGTCAACAGGGGTGGCCACGCTATCCTCCACTCAGTGTTGCCTAAGGTCAGAATCATCTCTCACTTGCTGATGCTCACTTTCAAGGAGCACAGGTTTTGGCAGAGAGAGAGACAGAGAGAGAGAGAGAGAGAGAGAGAGAGAGAGGGAAAAGTTACATGACCTTTTGGGATCTAGACTCAGAGCCACACAATGCCACTCACAGCCTATTCTCATACTTTCCTAGGCTGGCCTACATTCCTGGACAGCAGGAAGGGAATTGGGTCTCATGCTGTAAGGCTAGAATTCCCAGAAATATTTAAATGTCCCATAGCCTGAAAGATGTTTATGATGATGATAATGATCATGACAACGATGAAGAAGATGGTGATGACTGTATTTTAAAAATATCACTTTAACTGTTCAGGCACCTTCAAAGGACATGATTAGAACTCTGCATGGCTCAGAAAAAAGTATCTTCATTATATGTTTAGTTTCTCTTATTCATGTTTTTTCTTCATTTTTTATTAATAGATGCTTATAGTATGTAATATTGACCCTCCTTGTGTGGAGTTGGTACATGTACATAAAACATCTCAATTCTTTTCTCCTCCCCTTTCCTTCCCTCCATCTCTGAATCCTCTTCCATTTGAGAAGATCTATCTACCTCCTATGACCTATCTTTAAGAAACCCATAGTGTAAATAAAGAGCACATTTTAAAAATGTATTTCCTTTCATCATGAACTTTGGCTTCCTGCATCTATTATCTGAATTTCTTATTTTTTCCCAACTTAACTATCATTTCTGTATGTTTTTAACTCTTTAAAATTTAGCCACTACTTGGGACTCAAAATTAGTAGTTTGGTAAGGAATCATGTTTTAGGTTCCAAGAAGTCTTTTTAATCCTGCTGTTGGGCCTGAATCGCTAAAATGATTCTAAATATTTTTTTCATTCAACATTTCATTGGTTTACTGCATGATCTTCATTTCCCTGGCCACATGTAGTTGAACATATGCAATCCCCTAACTCTGTGTAGTGTGTTATCTCCAGGCTTCAAAGCCAAGTGCTCTCCACTCTAGGATGTCCCCAGTAGAGGTGACACAGCACCGTGTTCCTGCCCGGGCACCCATACTGGGCCCATGGCTCCCTGTACCCTTGTACCCTCCACATGATGCCACCTCACTCCTTCCTAGTCTTCTGGGACCCAGAGCGGCCAGTGCCACTTCCTGAGGGAGGTCGTGGTTGGCCTCAACTCCCTTATCAGGAAATCCACAGACCCCTGGGGCTTAATCATCTCAGTTCTCACTCAGAGCCTCTGCCAAGCCAGTCTGCCTGTGCTCACAGAGTGCTCCACCCATCCTCCACTTTCTCTTTTCTTTCCTTTTTTTTAAAAAAAATAAGGTTTAACCTTAAAGGGAAGACTAAAGAAAACTCAATCACACTCTCAGAAATTTATTTCCACTGGTGAATAAATTGGGAGCTAAACTAAAGCTACAGGCTAAGATGAGCTGCATGTTTGTGATGTGCTAGGATCCTTCAACCTTCCCACACTGCCAGTCCTCTACCTCTCTAATGAGTAGCTGTAACCATGCTGAATAATTTCTACCTCTTGCTAGCCCAGCAGTTTTAGCCTTTCTGCAATTTGAGTGTTTTTGCTGACACATGGGGTTTCAAAGAGACAAGCCCTTCTGATGATTTAAAATCATATCTGGAGTATGATAAAATGCAGCAACTTTTTAAAAAAACATACAAAATGTTAATTTCCTCATAACTGCTTAAATTGTTCTTTTGTGTGTGAAAAGTAGAAATCACTCCTGGGAAACTTTCTTCATAATTTCAAATTATGTTAGAGACATACTACAAATAGTCTCAATAGAGGATGGGAAAATCCAATGCTAACTTTATTTTGAAAAGAAGGAGCAAAGAAATAAACCTGAGATTAAAAATCTAAGGGAGAACTAAAGAAGTCATATGAATCCCTTTTCCAAAGCTGGAGATCGTGTCTCCACAGCAGTGATGCAGGCCCTGTTGCTGATGTATTGCATGTTTGAACTCCTTTTTGTTTCCACTCATAGAGAAAATAAGTCCAGCAGGAAATCAAGACTCAGAGCTACGCTTGTATTAAGAACCCATGACCACTTAACAATGATCACTATTGCTACATGGCCAAACCATGGGGCAGGATGTCAGTATCAACCTGACCAAGGCACATTTGTTCTTCAGTGGGATTCACTCCAAGACAAGAACCGTAAACAATTAGAAATGACCACTTCTTTCACACTTGCAAATAAATCTCAGGTTTCTGTAGACTGTGGAGAAAAGATGCCCATATATTGAACTCATTGCTATCAACATTTTCTGAGATTTTATATGAACTTCTAAACATAATGACCCTTAATACTGTTTTGTTACCTTATTATCCTAAGGGTTTAAATGTATATCTAAAGAGTAATTCATGTGAAGGAGCACTATTCATTCCTTGTAGTTAACTGAGCCTTTGGAAAAAAGCCTGGCTAACCAATTTTTTTCAAATAGCAGGAAAAGAGGCCCAACAGAATTTCCAACAGAAACCAAACATGACGCATTTATCCATGCAACAAGTGTTTATGCAAAACTACTGTGGACTGGAGGCTGCTCAGCATCAGTACCTCAAAGCACTGTGTCTTTCCTGTCTGCTCTCAAAGGAAAGACAAAGGTGGTGCAAACTCAGGTACCCATCTGCACTTACTCATCTTAATCAAATTTCTATACTAAAGAATAGTGAGCTAGAATATGAGCTTTTAAAAAGAATTTTAATTTGAATCATTTTTGAGTTATGGAAATTTTGCAAAAACTGTACAGAAAGTTCTTGGATCTCCCCATTCAACCTCTCCTAATGCTAACTTATTTATTGCCACCAACAACAGTACACAGTTCAGTGGTGAAAACTAAGAAATTGACATCACCAGAATACTATTAACTGACCTGCAGGGTTCACCGATGCTCCACCAGTTTTTCTAGTTTTTCTGACACAAGGACCACTTATTATCCCATCTTCCTAGTCTTCTCTGGTCAGAGACAGCTTCTCAGTCTCTCATTCCTTCATAGGCCCTTCATATTTTTTGCATATTGTATTTTGTAAAATGTCTATCAATTTTTCTTTGTATAATATGTTTCATGAATGCACACCATACAAATAAGGGACCTTTCTAATTCCATTATATTGGAGAACAGATGATACCAACATTTCTTATACTGGTAGTATCAACCTTTATGGTGAGTGTCTCCCGTCCACCCATTGGTGGGAATTATTGGTGGGAATACATCACTAACTCAACCCGTGCTTAAGAGGAGCTGAGTATGTCCCATCTTCTAGAAAGGGCTTATTACTTTAATGTTATGTTCCACATAATATGAGGAATACTCATATAATACTCAGAAACATTGAAAAAAAAACTCCACTTACACAAGAAATAATACCAATGATACAACTGGGATGATATCAAAGTAAAAAGGTTTCTGTGCAGAAAAATAAAAGAATAAACATTGAAGACATAACCTGTAGCATGGAAAAAATTTTTGCCAGTTATTCCTCAGACAGATATCCCAATATTGAGGATATATAAAGAACTCAAAAGAACTAGGTCTCCAAAAATAAAAGACCCAGTCAAAAACTTGGCAAGTGAAATGAACAGATATTTCTCAGAAGTAGTAGAAATGGCCAGTGAATACATGAAAAAATGCCCAGCATCTTTGGCCAGTAGAGGAATGCAAATCAAAACAACATTGAGATTCCATCTTCTCCAGTAAGAATGGCCATCATCAAAGACTCAAGAAACAACAAAATATTTCAGAGGGTTCCGGGAAAGAGCAACCCTTCTACTTTGGTGGTGGGACTATAAACTAGCCCAACTAGTAAAGAAAGCAGTATGGTGATTCAAAGGACTAAACACAGAACCACTTGATTCAGCTATTCCTCTCTAGTCTCTTCCAGAAAGAGTTAAGGACATCATATTTCAGTGATGTGTGTATTGATATGTTTACAGCTGCACAATTAACAATAGCTGGATTATAGAAATGGCCTACATGCCCATGAGCAGATGAATGGAGGAAGAAAATGTTGTCTTTATACACAATGGAGTACAACTCAGCCATAAAGAAAGATAAATTTGAATCATTTGTAGGAAAATTGATGGATCTTGAGACCATAATGCTGAATGAAATAAATCAGACAGGGATTAAATATTGCATGGCTTCTCTTGTGTGAGAAACCCAAAATATAAGTAATTTTAAAAGCAGAATAAAAAGCGAGATGGTAGGAAACAGTGGGAGTCTTGTGAAGACAGAAATAATCTGGGGAAGAGGAGGCGGGAGCTCAGGGTGGAAGAAGGAGAGGAAAGGACCACGATGCAATGTGTACATGAACCTATTCCCCAAGGTGAATATAATCATTCTGTGTCACCAATATATACCAACAATCTAAAAAACACATTTAAAAGTATTAAATAAATCCATTATCTTCCTTAAATGCACATGGTTGGCTTTGTCTTCAGCATAAAGGAAGAACTTCTAACTCATATCTTCTTCCCACACAAGTGTAGTTCTAGTGTTTGTATTCCTCACCAGGATAGGTTCAACTTCACTCTCTATGTTATTTAGATATTCACACTATCCAAAACGTCACCATGGAAACTGAGCAGGAAGCTGTGATTGGTTATTGTTGCTCCCGTTGTTGCTTTAGTTATCGTAAACCGAGGGGCAACTGTGTCCTTGCGTCTCCCCCACGTCCTCTTGGAGAGCCGAGAGCGCTGTTCTCATGCTGAGCGAGGTTATGCAAAGTGGAACGAACACGTTTCCTCCTTGCTTCACTAAGTTGTAAACTTCCCAAAACGTTGCATCAGGTCATTCCAGCAAGGGGGACCCTCTAGGAGCAGCGAGGGGCTCCGGTGGGGCAGGCCAAGAGCACCCCCGCGGGTCTGGGGTCCGGGCAGGGGTGAGGCGAGGCACGCGGGCCAGAGACGCACCTCCAGGCCGTGCTGCGCAGCACATGTTTAGCCATGTATTGAAAAAGCATATTATCGGCCTCTAATATTCAAAACTTAGAATGTTTCATATAAAACTCTGAGCTCCTGCCCAGAGCTCGGGCGAGGGCACCGCCAGTCTGTGGACCGCAGGCTGCTTGCTGGTCGATGCTGTCACAGTCTGTAGGCACGTGACTTCTGTTTATCTGGCGTTGTGCACGAAAGCCTTCCGGACAAGAAAGCTTGCGGTGACTTCATCCCTCGGAGGCATCCCCTGGGGATTTGATGTCAGCGCTCAGGCTCAGGAGGAACCGTACTCAGTCTGTGAAACCCCTGGGCCCGGCGCTGACGTTCACAGGTCCACCCAGGGAAGGGGGTCTCCGCGGCCCGAGTGCTCTCCCCAGGTGGATTCTCATCCAGAGCGGTCATTCTCAGCCCTGAACCCGCAGTAGAATCACCTGGAAAACATCATAAAAAATGCTAATGCCTAGGCTCAGCAGAAAAATTAGTTAAATTTAAATATTTGAAAGTGGGAACTGAAAACGAGAGCTTCTTCAAACTCCACACTTGCGCCAACCTCTAATTTAGACAGCCCTAGTGTCTGGAAAACCCAAGAAAGTATTGTACAAACTTCTCTGTGGTCGGGACTCTCGTTCCTCCAGACAAGGCTGAGTTCCCATCTCCCAAGCTCCCTGCTAGTGGAAGGCACTCGTCTGTCCGTTGTCCTCGCTCCTTCTGCACGTTCCCAGCTCTGTGCCTGTGCTGCACCGTTCCGGGCCAGGCCCGCCCTTCACACTGAAGTCCTCCATCACCTCCACCGCCCGCTCTACCTTTGGATGTGAGGAGAGGTTCTTAAAAACCCCAAGTGACCCCTCTCTGTCCTCACCACAACAGAGGCCTGCAGCTTCCCGCCCTTCACCAGGTAGGGTCTCGCGGGTGCTGACGTTTCCAGTGAGACACCAGAATTTCTGACGCAAAAACTCCTACACACTGCATTCATCTCTTATAAAACTTTTTTGCCTGTTGGCAGATGCTTAACCATGTTAAATATCTTTTTTAACGTAATTAATGTGACATCATCTCAGGTAAATATGGTCACCCATTAATAATTTTACATTTGAATACATTTTATACACAGGAAATACTCAAATTTAGAACCCAAAAGAAAAATCTGTAATTTAATGTCCCATTCAATTGCAAAACCACTAGATTATGCCACATGCTCTTATTCTTAAAAACATGAATAGATTCTCTCAGTCTTTAGATTCTTCAGAATTTATGATCTATCTATGAAAGATGCAGAAAATAACTTTTCCTTCACCCCAAACAGTTGGAGAGTTATAGGGTCTAGCACAGAATTAACACCTCTAGTGGAGGTCATGCATAAAAATTAAAATACCGTTTTTCATTGTGCTGTTATACATTGCTACTGAGGCTGCAGAGAACTCCTCATTACCTCTTTTCAAAAACATTGTAAATTTTGTGAATGTCAGCATCCTGCCATGAATGCCAATGCATTATTTGATATTTTTACACTCTGAATTTTTTCCCTTTCCTACAATAAATAGAAAATGAATCAAGGCTTGTCCTACATATAATGACCCCATCTAAGTATACTTTCTTTAGAAAATGGTCTGTGTATAAAAAAGCACTAATCTATAAATTATCTCTTTTCTCACTACTTTTACAAAAGCCACTGATTCAGAAATGAAGCTGAGGACACCAATATACATTTCAATTAGACCAATCATGAATCAGGAGTGACAATTCGCTTAGTGCTCAAGGACATTGTCTCAGTTGATAGTTTGTGTCCAGGGATATTGTCTTAGTTCAGAATTTTAATGTGAATCCAGAACTTTTACCTGTTAATTCTGAGAATATCAAAGGATCCAGGTACATAAATTTAACAGTATTTCTAACGGAAGAATTTTAGTCTTTGGTTTTATTATCAGCTTCATTCAAGACCTCAAGGTAATAGAACTAATTCTTCCCAAACCCAAGGCAGGATACTAACTCAAGACTTGCCAAGGGACAGTTCAAAAGAATGTTTTTTACAACTATGTTTCCTTATCCTTATTGAAAGCTAGTGATTTGAGGAATAAGGATGAGGTGTGTACTGAATTCCACCAAGGAGAAACAGCAGGCTGCATGGGAAAGAGGTACAATGAGACTATGAGAAGAACCTCTGCATGCCCTGGGTCAGAATGACTGAGCCTCACTGTACATGAGGGTCCTCAGGATAATCTCTAAAGCCACTCAGAGAGGAACACTGGGGTCAGCCTTCACTCAGAGTCTTTTCCAAGGATCAGGACATGTAAACATCCACATGGGTCACATGTACTTAGAGTGTGAGGAAATCATGCTCATATCCATTGCTTTCCAGAAGGACAGCAGACATAGTGAAAAGAACTCAGCCACGAATGACTGCAAGCAGCTGACAGCTGACCTAGCCCTGAAGAATTAAGCATGAAACATAATCGAGTAGGCAGCATCCCCATAACAAAGGGAGCTTCAAGTTAGAAATTCATATCAAGGGAAGAGTCTACAAAATGTCTCTTAATTCTCTTATTGAAGCACTTACCCAGGTCCAAGGTCCAAAGACAGACTGTTTAATCCTGGAAAAGCCGCAAGTTATTCATCTTGTATCCCTATTTCCTGTCTTTCATGTTTGCTTCACCCACATGCAGACCAAAGAAGCCAGAGACAAGCATTTGGATGGGAGGGAAATGGCAAATGGAGGAGGAGCTGTCATCTATTCTGCCGTGGGAGGGTAGACTTGAGAAAGACCTGTTAGAGAAAGAAATAAGCTAAGCATTTAAGAGCTGTGGCAGTTGATTATTTTGCTGAATAAAAGTAATCAGGTTTTTGGGTTACTTAAAACTAACGAGAAATGTCGTGGCACTTACCTGGGTTTCATCCAAGTTGCTGAAATGGAACCAACTGTTCAAAGTCGGTTTGAATCACCAGTGGGAAGTGAATTAAGGTGCAGGCTTAGTTACTTCTTGTCACCAAGACACACCTGACACGCGCACCGTAAAGGAAAGGTTGATTTTGGCTCACAGGTTTGGTCCATGGTCAGCTGGCTCCGAGGCAGAAATAGGGTGGTATGGCAGAGGGGCGTGCAGAGGAAAAGGTGCTTAGCCCACACCAGCCCGGAAGCAGAGAGAGGAGGAAAGGAGGGCCCAGGGACACGCAGAAACCCTGCTGGTCACACGCCCCAGGGGCCCACCTCCGACCAGGGCTAAGGGCCACAGTACCCTTATGATGCAGTCACTTCCTGAACACAGGAGGCGCTGGGACCACTTTAGAAACAAACCATGACATTCCACCCCTGCCCCAGAAGCTTCACATCCATCCCACTATATAAAACTCATTGAGTCCATCTCTCAGGATGGCCAACGCCTTAGCAATCTTAGCAGTGCTAACAGTCTATGTCCAGTCTCCTCTGAGATGGAAGGCAAACTGTCAGCTGCAAGCCCCTGTAAAAATAAAAAGAAGGTTGAATGCTTCCAATTTACAGTGGCATAGGGTAAACCTTCCCTTTCCAAAATGGGGAAATAGAGGGAGAATAAGGACCAGATGAGGCCAACCCCCAGAAGGGGGACACCATGTCCTGTAGCTGCACATTTCTCACCTGGGGCAGGTTGCAGTGAGGTGTGACCCGAGGACTCCAGCTCGGCCCAGTGGCACTGCTGGATGCAGCCCTGTGGCCTCCCTCAGAGCAGCTCTGCTCACAGCCTGAGGCTTTTCCCTGCAGAAAGGCCCCTGGTGTCTCAGCTTCCTGGGGTCTCTGCTGAACTTTCAACTTCACTCTCGCAATTCACCCCTTGGCACCTTGATAACCAAACACATTCCCTTAAACCATACTTAACCTCCAAATGCAATAGCAAGCTCATAATTTCACCTAATGCCACACATTCATCCTGCACATGAACAGAAATTCAGTAGCTCCTTACCCATTATAGACGGCAGAGGTTTGCTTTGGGTGACGCTTATTCTTCTTGATATTCCATGACATAAATATTATAATGTAGATTTAACAACACTTAAATACCAAAATTAAATGTCAATGTTTCAAGTTATTCACATTAAAGTATTAATGTTTCAATGAAGAAAACAAAGATACTTAATAAATGAGTGTATATGCACAAGTATATTGACAAAATAGGAAATCACTACTCAAGACAACTACAATCCTCATTTCTTTAACTGATCATGTAGTCACAGCTGGTCTATGTCCAGCTATCTTCTATTATATATTCTGCACCCATTGGCCTTCAGCAAGACACCAGGAGGTCACTGTCCTTCACCTGCCAGGATAACTCATACCTTCACCCATGGTGATTTGGGCCATTTGTCATCCAGACTGGATTGGGTGATTACAGCTCTTCACTGACCTTAACAACAGCACGGTAATACTAGGAGACACCCTGAGAAATCTCTAAATTCCAAGTATATTCTTACTTACCTCCACTATGGCATAGTACCGATTTCCCCTTGGTGGTCTGGATCAATCACCCCTGCAAATACCACAACTTCCTTCTTAGCTCGATTCAGGCATGAGGGATCCCAAATGATCAAGCACAAGTCCCCACTTCCAGCTCAGTGGAAGCCTCCTTTTGCCTCCTGGTAAAATCCTCATCCCCTCTGGAATGAAGACTTCTGGGCCAGCAGAGCAAAGTCACAGGAAGAGGAAACCGGTGCTTTCTGATATTTGCCATCACTCTCACAACCCATCCATGAGACAGTCGCCACATGCAACAGTTCTCACTGGGGAGACCCCAGTCACTGACAGAGATCAAGGCTGAGGTCTGTAGCTCAAGATTGCATGGTCGCAATGGCTCTGCAGAGCAGGGGGGGCGGGTCAAATAGGAATTTCAGAAAACTAAGGAACACTTATCCCAAAAAGTGTCTGGGACACCTTGTTACTAAAAAATTCATGTTGATTTAGAACTCAGTGTGTTTTATCTGACATCCATAACAGAACCTCTTCCAGTGCCTGGGAAAACACAAAGAACAGATTCCTCAAGGCTGACTATTACGGAAGACTGTGAGTGGCCAATGTTATATGAGATATTTCATAATGCAGAGAGAGATGAAAGAAAAAAGAAAAAAAATTAAGAGAAGCTATGCAAAAATAGTGAAGGCAGATAGCACATTCCCAAGATGCAGGAGATAAATGTGGCACTATTTCAAACTTAAAATTTCTTTAAAATAAAGTAGGGCAGCATAAGATGACAAAGAACGAAGATTTAAGACAACAATGTCCTCCGTCTTCTAAAGCATTTTATTCTGCCTACAGAAATCATGGATGGAAACAGAGGTTTTCATAAACCTTTGATCAATGGACCCTGTCACCCGACTGTTCCCCCTGTTCCTCAATGCCTGGATTACTCTTTCTTGTTTGTTGAACTGTGAGTTTTGTGTGACTAAATTTCAGCATCTTATTTATTAAAAAATCATTCTGTGTCTTCCGTGGATCTTCTGTAGGCATTCGTTCCCCTACACTTAACTCCATTACATTTATTTCCCTACACTCATCTCTTTTACCTTATCGGTATTGAAGTTTATAAAATCAAAAGCATACTGCCATCTTGTAAATTGCATGTTTTATTAAATAAGTAAAGTTACCAGAAAACAAACTTCCAATCAAAAATAAAATTTAATGTTTTAATCATGTGTTCTTTTGATTTATATTCAGACATATATTTCTTTCTCAGTGCACCTGTAAATCAACATTATGGAGACAGCTATCGAGGCATAAGAACAACTGAATATGTATAAACCAAATTGCATTCATAAATATGTAGATTTAGGTAGTAAATACCTTTAACACCAGTTAGAAATCTGTCACTGATTATACGTAAGGGAGAGGGCAGGCATCAAGATTTTAGTAAACAGTTTAAGAATCTTGATCATATCAGTCAGTGGTTCTACCCAGTAAAATTTGAAGTGCATACTGATAAACCCAACAGAGACTTTGACTACAGACAGAGACATGAATGCAGAGTATAAATACACACAAGTCATATGTCTGATATGTTGCAAACTTGGCCTAATATTATTGACAATTAAAAGGCTATGACAAATCAGAATTGCATAATTGAAATGTAAAGATATTATTCAAGAGAAATTTCCTTTTTATTATTTTTATTGGAAGTAAAAGTGAATGGGTTAATCAGTTTAAATGTATTTTAGTATACTTTTCAGTGACAAAGAGTAGCCTGGTACATATTTTGGTTCCAGGGTGGCATTATCTTGACACAGATGATTCTGAGTTGAAAGGTTGTTTGCTTGCTTGCTTGTCAGATAATGGACAACAGGCTACAGATATCCCAGCCTGCCTGCTTTTCCTGTGTCATGCTGAGGCTCTTCCCCAGCCAAGCTCATTGGGTCCCGCTGCCTGCCCAATGGCGCTTGTCACAAAGGACTTGAGAATCTCGAATTCAATATCGTGGTTGCTCCATTCTCTCAAGGAAACATCAAGTGAGCTGGTTTTTTCAGGTTTGAGCTGTCTGATTAGAGCATGACAATCATCTACAAGGAAAGATACCAAAAGAGAATGAAGACCGTCCTTCTGTCCAGCATACGGAGCACACTGTGTGTACGAAGATGAAGGGTGTGGGGTTTGCTCCCGAGCTCTGGCAGAGGAATGCAGAGCCTGAGGTGGTCAGCAAGGAAGATTCTGTCTCCTGATCTATCATTTGATTGTTCTGTTTGTCACAATGAGCATAAAGTAACGAATTAAGAAAATTAGATGGAAATAAAGAGCAAAATAAAGAAGAGATCTTCTCCATTTTAGGAGTTGTCCATTACTAAAAGACTGGAGGAGCTGTGCCCACTTTATGGATATTTGGGAACATCACTCTGAACCTGACTAATATGTATGATTAATACAGGATAATCAAAAATGCAAAGGGTGATCAAAACATAGGATGGATTTTCCAATTAAAGGTAGCTTACTACAGTAAAAGATGTGCTGGCATCTTCCCGCTCACTGCGAACACGCTTATCCCATCATCCTGGCTACTTTCTGAGCAGCTCTAGAAGTCCTCTTCAAGAGTGTTTTTAAAAGCTGTAATTGAAACTATGGTGAATGCCACTGCCAAGAGCTATTCCGTGGAAACACAGGCTGGTAAACACTTACGGTGTGTCCAGCTCATCTGGTTCCCCTGATCTGGCACCGTGGGACTCCCAAGGCAGGACAGCCATGAAAGGTAGAGGGCCGAAGCCCCAATTCAGGACATCAGTGCAGCGAAAGAGGACTTGCAGAGCTTCTTCTGAAAGCAGCCAGAACGACGGGACAAGTGAGCTCCAACCAAAAGGGACTATTTTGAGGGGAATTAAAAGTGATATATTTTAGTGTAATAAACTTTTAAAATTTAAATTTTCCCTATATGTTTTGATCATATTATATAAAACTAAAAAGGAGATACTATTATAGAGAGGATTCTCTTCTTATGTTTGATTTTAACATAAATCCAGTATTATATATTTGCAGATTTTCTAACTGTAGGTTATTCCTGAATTTCTATAATAAACCAATTTGATTGGAAGTTAAAAATAAAGAAAAAAATTAAAACAAAAGCAGAAAGTAAAAACAGAGTTTAAAACATGGCTCCCTCAAGCAATTTCCAGAAAGGGCTTCAGGGGGCTTTGCTAAGGTGACAAGACGAAGGTACCTGGCCAACTCTCTTCAGACTGGTGAGATCGCTAAATCGAAGCGATTTGTCAAGTAGGGAAGAGATGGAGGGAGGAGGAGGGGAAGGGCATGGAAGAGAACTGAGGTGTGTTACGTGGATGACTCTCCACGAGGAATGTAATCATCATGTATTGCAAACAAGTACCAATAAAAAAACAAAAACAGAACAAAAAGCAATAAACCTAAGTGAGAAGGCCAAAGACTTGCACACTGAAAGCTACAAAACATTCCTGAACAAAATTAAAGACACAAATAAAGGGAAAGACACCTCAAAAATAATATACAAAAAATTCAAATTCATCCAGTAAAATAATACTTCTATGAAAGGAGACTGAAACGCATTCTGCTTATCAGTATGAACGTGGCATACCGCTGTGCTCTATGTTTAATTTTAGGTCTTGACCTCTTCCAAAGGAAGTCTCTCTTACTAACTAGAATGATAGTTGAGTCGGGTAGTATCCATGCATATTATTACCTAATGCCATAGGAGTATTTTATGCATTATTTCATAGACTCTGAATAGTATCAAAAGTATGTAGATTTTTTAAGTATGCACTGGATATTAATTTTTTTACTTTGAGGGTGAAAACAAATGATCGTTTTATTTTTGTTTTTGTTTTGTTTGTTTATTTGGTACCAGGGATCGAACTTGGGACCTTCTGCTTGTGAGGCAGGTGACAGAACCACTGAGCTAAATCCCTGGCCCCAAATGATTATTATTTTACATGTTGTATTTTGTTTAGCCTTTGATCACATATAATACTTATTTATATAATCCTTCCTTCTCTTTTTTGTGCTTTGGCTTGAACAAATAATTTCTCAACAATTTTCTAAAATCACAATCTAATTTTCCTTTTGTCCTAATGTACAGCTGCCTACATTACTGAGTGCCATATATTATAGGGCTATGTCCATCAAAGCTGAATCTGATTCAGTATGGACCAGTTCATGTTTAATCTGAAGACCAGTTTATGCAGAATTAATTTCAATTCATGAGATACTCAATGGATAGGAGGGAAGTTGCAAATTTAGTTTCTGAGAAACCCTCTAAAGGTCATTTTCAATCAGCAACATGAAGTTGATTGACTTCATGTTTACACAGCTCACTTCTCAGCTGATCCTTAAAGGGCAACAGAAAGTAGCCTTGGACAGAAGGAACTACAAAGAGAAAACTACTAACTGAATGAACAAGCCATCATCCAAAGGCTTATACGTCACTTGCCCTTGTTATTCTACTGCGTATGTTCATTGAAAGGGAACATTGGTCAGTGGCCTCCCAAACACAGTTCAGAATTCATGAGTGTGTAACAAGGAAGCTGGGTTAAGTCTGATCTAGAAACCTACTGGAAAAAAATGGAGAAACATGTTGGAGAGGATTTACTTCCTTGAGAACAAGAGGTGCTCATAAGAGGAATAAAGTCTGAGGGAAGAAGGGTTGGGCAGTACATTCTGTTCAAGGACAGCACTTTAGGAAGTAAGGACTCAGCTTGAGCCTGGCATCTTAGCCTGTATCATAGTCACCAGGAAGTTATGCCTGTTCAGCAGTTAAAGGGATTGAAATAAAAAATAAGGAAAATGTAAATGACCTAGGTTATATAGTGTGCAAGACATCAGAATATTTTCAGAACTCTTGGCACAATCTAGATACATGAATTTCTGCCTGGGTATACACTTGATCTTAGCCAGAAAGCCGAGAAGTGATCTGCCTGAGTATAAAAAGTAAAGCCAGTGGTGATGTCTTGAGGGGAACCCCAAAGTGTCCCAATCAATCATTACAAGTGACAGTCTTCCAGGCAGTGTAATCTAAACATCTCCAGAGTGATTTACTGTTGAAGCTTCAGGTCCAAAAAAGATCTACGTGGCAATTTAGCTATTAATTCACTCCTATGCATAAATCTTATTTAGTTCCAAATATAAAAAAAAATTTTGGAAGGAGCAATACAAAACTGATGGAACTGATACATAATGAAATGGAAAGAATCTTGATCAAATGGTTCACATTCTTCAGAGATAGAAACCGCACTTGATGATTGTAGCATAACAATGAAGTTAGATTTATCTCAGTGATGCATACATCAAAGTTATTAATGAAATTTATCACATTATAAATTAATGAGAGATCATTATATCATCCTAAATACATGGATAACAACATTGGATGCATCATAATAACACCAATAGCTAATAAATATAAGATATTGTCCTTTAACAGAAAGAAAGCTTTCTACAACAAACAAACATTAAACATAATTTTCTATAGAATCAGAAACAGATAAGCATTTATACATACAGTTTTCATTTGACAGAGTTCTAAGGACCCTATATAGAAACAAAAGATACAGAAATTAGAAAAAAACACTAAAAATTATTTGTGGATGTTGGCTTTATCTTACCATTTTCCTTCAAAATTTATGATTCTCGTTTCATAATGTATAATATATAACTTCTAAAATTAATAATGAAAATCAATAATGAAACAAACCCATAAAAGTGGACATGAACAAGCATTTAACAAAAATAAATCCACAAAATTTCACCTCCCTAGTAATCAGATTACTGTAAATTAAATCCATAAGAAAACAACCTTTTATATACACCACATCAACTAAAGACAAACTTTATGCAAATGCCAAAATTAACAAAAAATACTGTTCAAAGAGAATTCCCTTATGTTTCTGATTGTAAACTAGTACAACTGCTTTGAGCATGATTTGACATGATCTGCAAGATGTGATAAGGCACTGCTGAGAGTCTGGAATCTTGCCTTTAAACACTTATCTCAGATCCTACCCAAGATACTCCTTGCAAATGTGTACTGGGAGATGCTCACAAGAATCTCTGTAATAGCAATGTTTGCAGTCACGTTCTCCCAGAAGACTCCTCAGAAGGGTGAGCAGGGCAGGTGTACTGTCCAGGGAGTTCCAATGTAACAGCTGGTGTAACCATTCTCCCACAAGCCAAGAGGAAAACTCAGAATACTTTGTATGTGCACAGGTCTCAAGCTCTCCTTGCTATGGTTGCACAGCTCCTTTTCTCCTTCTTTGACCATATCTCACAGCATCTTGCTTCTCACCCTGGCCTTCTTTGATTCCTCCAAAATTCCACGTCTATCACTGCAAGTTGTTTGCACTTTGTTTCTTGTGCTCAAACTTTCCTTCCCTCAATTTGCCTAAGGTTTATCTTTGTTATGAATTCAAGTGTCAATTTAAGAGAGGTTTTCTCTAACAGCTGAAATTGGGCTAAAGGTCCAGCAATCCTCCATCTTCTTATTCTGTTTTATTTTGTTTTCTTCTCCAAGTTGATGTATGTTGTGTATTTATTACTCAGCCCTCCCCCGACTACTTACATTCCTCTACTGGAACTTCACTACTGTAGGAGTGTGGTCACTGTCTCATTGAATGCTGCATTTCTAGGCTCAAGAATATCACCTGGAAAGAAGCAGGCAGCCAGGAAGGTGGATTCTCTGCTGTGGAAAGCTGCAGGCCATGACTGGAGCCAGCCCAAAAGAGAGGTTGTGTGGCTGCAACCAGCAGGACCACAGGGATGGTGCCGCCGACCAAGTCCTCTGGAACCCATGCGCTACCACCATGTGCCTCAGAGGCCAGATATGGAGGTGCAGGACTTAATATTTGCCATGTTGGATTTTGGTCTTGATATGTTCAATTCTTTTATATTTCCCTATCCCTCATATATTTATATATATATATATATATATATATATATATATATACATATTTGTATTTCCCTACCACTCTTTTAGAATGGGAATATTTTCCCTATGCCATTGGACCTTGGAATTATGTAACTTATTTTCAGATTTTACAGGGATTCACAGCTAAGAGTTTGCCTTGAGTCTCAGGGAAAATTTTGTCTTAGACTTTTTAGCACCACTGGAACTTTTGAAACATAGAGGAAGAAATAATTGTGTTTTCATTTATATATAGCTAGTTGAATCATGTTAGGAGGAATTAGTAACATACTGTTATGCTTATTTAGAAAATAAGTATGGTTTAAGAAGATGTGTTTGAGTGTCAAGTTTACAAGAAGTGAAATGTAATGGTTAAGCTTAATTGCATGAACTTGCATGGCTTGGAAGCTGTCAACGGGATTAATAAAGCACATTTCATGGTGTATCTAGATGGGACACAAAGGGATGATCTTGTATTACATATAATTCTGCTATCTCTGGTTTTTGGTGCTGTTCACCTGCTCTGCTTCCAGGCCACTGTGAACTAAGCATCTCTGCTCTGCCAGAACCTCCCTTCATGATGTTTCTGCCTTGGAAGCAGCTGACCATGAACTGTATCCCTTGAAACTATGAGTCCAATTAAACCTCTCCTCATTGAGTTGTGGATGCCAGGTATTGTGTATCAGGGATGGGAAAGCTAATGAAGGTACATTCTTTCCATTTGGCTTTATATGTTTGAAAAATGAAGACCTAACTATAGATAACCAAAAGAAAATAGACTAACGTACTCTACTTTGTAATAATACAATTTCAATATGTTTAAATTTATGAGATTGGAATAAAAGTTTTCTCTGTGAAGAAATACTCCATTTCCATTCCACGTAACATATAATTTATTATCACATTGTAGTCAAAATAAAACAAGTGATTTTAAATAAATATACTGTTCTTAGTAGTTGACATAAGATTTGAAGAACAATATTTATACAAACATGCACATATAAACTTTTTATTTCAATAGAAAACTAATTGTTGAGTTCTATGTTTCCCAGAGCTTCTGTTAGATAAACACGATCATTGCTGCAGTGCTGCTTAGTATGCAAAGAGGGTTACATCCTGAGAGGTGCAACAGGAGGAAGCTGAAGACTGTTCAAGACAATTTGGTTTCTGCTCGTGAGATTATGAAAATTACCATCAGCTGTGAAGTATGACTCATATCTGAGCACTCCAAACAGTATTTTTCCTCTTTCAAACAGAAATCCATTTAGCAAGACTGAATTAAAATATATGACTGTTTAAAACATGATATTTTTTTCCAAGTCAACTCATTTGATCTCTGGCCTCAGACTTGAAGATGATGGTTATTTTTAAATAGGAGGTAAAATGGTAAAGTTATAGCAAAAACTAGTATTCTGCAAGAAAACAGTCTACATGTCTAGTGTCAAACTGTTATATTATGTTCAGATTTCATAGATTTTTCACTACCAAAAATCTACTAGAAATAATAACATGTATTTATCTCTCCTAAGGAGTAAAATATCAATAAAATTTCAAAAAAGAAAAAGGAAAGCAAGGCAGAATTACACAGTCACAAAGAACCAAATGAAACTGTCTTTAAGCCCCAAATAGTAATTTCCAATCTAAGTGAATTCAGAAGTACTAAGTAAGCTCCTTTTCAGTTTCCAAATCTGAAAAATAAAAATATTATTTGCTTCACTGAATCATTTTGAGTGTTAAATTAAACACCAATAATAAACAGTTCGCCGCTTGTCCAATCACAGGCATTCAATTACTGGCATTCATTTCCATTAATATTAGTTTTGAGTACCATTATGTTAGTGATTACAATGTAAAAACTGCAGTAGATGTTAATAATATATGAATAAATTGATTAATACATTGACAAGATACTGATAACACAAGAATCAATAATTATTCATAATAACATAATTATCAAAATGGTAAATATGTAACACATAGGAGGCAAAGATAAAGAGTTTTCTCCCAGAAACTGACATCTCTGAACATCACTCACTGGGTTGGGTAAAGGAATTCTCTGCCTGCCTTCCAAGACAAGGGATAGGGAGTAACTCTCTTTCTGGTTTCCACCTAAACAGATTCCAGGGAAAATATTGTGAAAACCCAGCACACATATCAAAAGAAACTAAAGTACACAAAATGGAATTGATGATAAAAAAAAATCATGTTCCTTACCATATTTTTTCATTAAAAGGGCAGATTGCTTAAAGAGCTCACTGCTACTTTTATTTTGTATTTTGCAGAAGAACACAGCATGGGCTGGTTGTCTTCTTAAATGTTAAGTGTGCAGTGGGTCCCTCTGGGATACGGGCACACTTGGCACTGCAGATCTGGAGAGATTGTGAAACCTGCTTGACTACATTATTAAGGGAATTGGCTCGTCCATTTACAGAGGCTGAGAAGCCCCAGCCACACCATCTGCATGCTGGAGACCAGCAAAGGTGGTGGTGGGACTTGGTCCCAGTCCTAAGACAAGGGGGAAAGGCCCGCTCGGACTCCAGGACCTGAGAACAGGGTAGGGGATCTCACAACAACCTGGAGTGCAAAGACCCAGGAACCAGGAGCCATGGCTCCAGGGACAGAGGGCAGGGGAGGATGGCCAGCTCAGGGAAGAAAGTGAGTCACCTTCACTCTGACCTTGAGGTCTGGAGGAACCTCACTGTGGTGGCCACTGTCTGCCATGTTGGTTACAGTGGATCTGATTTACTTAGCCTGCTGACCCAAATGGAAATCTTCTTCAGACTCACCCAGAAATAATATTTTATGGGCTGAGCACCCCTTAACTCAATCAAGTTGACATCAAATTAACCATCACAGTTGGTTAGTGCTCCATTTTGCCTCTCCCCAGCCCCTGGCAACCACCATTCTCCTCTGATTGTGGCATGTGACTAGCTTAGACACCTCGTGTAAGTGGAATCGTGTGGCATTTGTCTTTTTTCTGACTGTCTTATTCTCCTGGGAATAATGTACTCCAGGTTCACCCATTTTGTTGCATATTGTAGAATTCCCTTCCTTCCTAAGGGTGAGTACAAGTCTACAGTAGGTGTACGCCACATTTTATTTATCCATTCATCTATTGCTACACATTGATGTCT
This sequence comes from Heterocephalus glaber, assembly GCF_000247695.1. Next base: position 9,829,466 of record NW_004624798.1, on the reverse strand, counting down.
CCTTATCATAGCTATTGTGAGTAATGTTGTGGTGAACATGGGAGTATTCATATCTCTTCAAAAGTCTGACTTAAAAATTTTTGGACAAATACTCAGCAGTAGAACAGCTGTATTGCAGCTTAGTTCCATTTTCTACATTTTGGAGGAGCCTTCAGACTGTCTTCATAGAAGCTGTACCAGTTCACATCGCCACCAGCAGCACCGAAGCCTTGAATCTCCCACATCCTCACCAAACACTGGCTGAATTTTTGAAAAAGCAGCAGCCACCTGGCCAGTGTGCTGATATCTCAAGGTGTGGACTTACATTTCCTTGGTGATCAGTGATGTGCATCAGCTTTTCCTACACTCATTGGCCTTTCAAAGTTTCCTTTGAAACTGAATTATCTATTCAAGTCCTGAGCTCATTTTTTATTTGGATTATTAGACTTTTTGTTTTGTTTTTTACTATTGAGTGGTAGGAGTTTCTTATATATTTTGGAAGTAAACCTCTCATCAGATATGTGATTTATAAATATTTCTCTTATGCCACCAGCTGCTTTTTTTACTCTTTTCTTTGATACACGGACCTTTTTGTTTTCATGTAGCCTCCTTGTGCTTTTGTTATCTGGATCATTGCCGACCATTCATAAACAAGAACAATCTCATGAAGATTTTCTCTAATTTCTTCTACAGTTTTACAGTTTGCTATCTTAGGTTTAAATCTTTAATCCATTCTGAGTTCATTTTCATGCATGTTGCAACTAGCAATTTAAATAGGAGTTTGTGAAAATATGTGTAAAGTGGGTGAGTTTCTCATAAAAATATCACTTTGAAAGAAATATCTTTGAAGATTTGCTACCACTCACCCAGTTTTTCCAAGAAATAAACCATTCAATGATCATTTCAGGAATTGTTTGTTCACAGGTGTTCTGGAGATCAAACCAAAAAAATGTAGCTTCAATATAAACTCTGGGCCTTATGATCCTTAAGAACATTTACAGATTGTTTTCATCCTCATGAAAATAAAATTATTTTTGCCACTAACTGAAAGATGAAGATTCCAGTTTCAACTGTGGACCGTGCATACTGAAATCAACAGAAAGGTTTGCGTTTTAATTAATTAAAATTCAAAGCTGTATGTTCTCTGTGCCTACGTAGCAACAAATTATCTTTCTGAAGTCCTTCTGTCTTCTCACTGCACCATTTGCTTATTTGTCTATTTTGGTTGTTTATTTATCAGTTACCTATTGTCAAATATTCCCTTCCAATACAAGGCAGAAAATTTTTTAGAAAAGAAAGAAAACATTCACTTTAGCAGACTCCCTTTTCTCACATATTTCCTCCACCCTCAATCTTTTAAAGATTTAAGTAGAATGAATTGCATTAGAGGAGCTCCTGAGTATTGGTTTTTCACTATATGATTTTATTTTCTTGGACCTAGATAAAATACTCTAAGTGGCAATATCTTGAGCTAGATTGATATACAAGGACTAGGGCAGAGTGAAAGGGCTGTATTTCCTCTAATGACAGAGTGCAGATGCTTCAGAAAGAAGTTTATTTGCAAGAAGCAACCTGCAATGTGCAAAGTTATCATCAGCCCTGAATTCAATTTACTGTAGGTTGAAATACAAGGACAGTTCCATGGTTTCATAATTATCTGACTTTAAAAAACTTGCCAACTTTGCTTTGAAGAGATCATTTTTATTTCCTCAGAACAATGAAAAGATTCTGAAAAAGTACAATGATATACCAAGCATTTTGATATATATTCTATGAAAGTGATAGTATTGTCACAAATATGAAGTTAAAAAGAATATGAAGATTCAGAAGGAAACTAGTGACATCTAAGAATCACAGAATGTGCAAAGCAGATGGAGATGTGCGAACTACAGTGTCTGGGAAGAAATGGCTGGACCCCTCGGTGACCATCTCTAGGCACACAGTGCTGGGGCACAGTAGCTGCTTGAAGAACTGCAGCTCGAACCTACATGCTCCCTGGCTCCCTCTAGATGCAGGTACATCTTTGAGGGGGATTTTCATAATGAAGGGCAACACCCAGAAGCTGTGATGGTTATAAAGTTGACTGGAGAAAGATATAAGAATGTCAAACGTGATTGTTCAGCTCAATAAAGAAAAGTCTATAAAGCAGATTAAAATGAAAAAAGAAATACAAAATAAGAGGAGCAATGTTCTGTCCTCAAACCAGAATGACCTTGCATACAATCCTGCTTTTCTGGAAGAGGGAAGGTAACTCCAAAGAGCTGCAGTCACTGATGGATATGGAATAAGCATTGGATTTCTGCAGAGTGGGGAGGGATCAGACTTGACCACTGGCAGTAGAATTGGCACGGTTCGGCCGGGGAGCTCCTCCCCTTCTCAACTGATCTGAGAAAGAAAATGCTTGAAAGACAACATGGTGCCCCCACGGAGAAAGACATAAGAGGAGACTGACAAGGGTTTTTTTCTAAGAAGTTTTTAAAAATTCTTTTTTAGGCACAGTAATATTTCATGGAACCTGCTCTGTCCAGACACAGGTCTGTGTCCGTATCGGCTTGGAGAAGCCAGACTCGTCTCTCCCATGGGATATCCAGGGTGGCTATCAGCATAATTAAATCTCCATAACAAGTCATGACCTTGATCTATCATTTCCTAAGTCTCTTCAAATATAGAGTCTTCTCCATTTTTTAAAGAACCAGTGTGCCACAGAATACATTTTGGAAATTCTGTTGTTTTGTTTGCTTGCTTGCTTGTTTGTATCCATTTAGTTTATTGGTGCATGTTAGGTATACAATACAGTCACATTCCTCATTGGGATCTTGTACCTTTACATGAGTATCTCAGTTCTTATTTTTTTCCCCATTCCCCTGCCCTCCCTTCATACCCGTGGAAAATTCTGGGGATTTTTGACCCAATAAAAACATTTTTAATCTATGAAATATAAAGAGGTTACATACTTTATAAGTTTGATCATTCAGAAAACCAAATCCAATACTTAGAGCAATTTTTGATAAGTTAATGATTTCTTGAGAAGACAAAACTCTGTTTATGCCAGAAAGTTATGAGATCAAGCTACACTTCATTCAGATAGCTTCTCACGTTTTTTATGCTAAATGTTTTTCTCATCTTTATTATTATTTTTATTTCATAAAAAATGAAATAATGAGAGTAACAGTAGTTAATATACAGTGTAATGTTATCTTCAAATTAGTTACTCAGGACAATACATAAACCAAAAAGATTCTTACAAAAAAAAAAAAAAAGAAAAAACAACACAAACTTTCTTTTCAGTGATGTAAGGTAAACTATTAGTATGAATGAACAAATTAGCATATATATTGCAGCATTTTAAAAACAACAAAACATGTAATTTTGAAAAGTATTTTAACTTCTCCCTATTTCCCATTTATCTCTCTTCCATTTTGCTCTTTGTCTATATATTGTGTTTTATGATATCTTTATATAATTACTGATGAGCTAAATTCTCATGTTTAAAATATCTATTGATTGAACTCAGTAACAGTTTGTATTGATTTTGCTTAGAATAGTCAGAAATATCAGATCTTAATTTCCCACCACGAGAAGAAAAAAACACGGCTCACAGAACCTCAAAAGAGCACAAAATAATCAGTATATTTTGGATATAACTTCTTAAATATGAATGAGTTTCTTGGTAGAACTGGTAAAATGTATGTGTGAGGTTTACCACCCACTCAATTCCAGGAAGAACAATTTAATAAAAATGTAATATAAATTGTAGATGCTCATTAAAGCCACATGTGTGATAGATAATCAGTCAGGAATAAGAAAGAATGGAGAACACCTTTGAAATTGTCTGGTCTCGATATCCAGGTTGCTCTATTTATAGTGAGAAATTAGGCCATTTTGTTTTCATACTCAGAAACTGCAGGAGAAGAGTAGTGAAAAAGTATAAATTGATCTTCACTCAACCTATCTACAGAGCCAGCTGCTTTAATTTGAAATATGCATTGAGTATGTGTGCAGGAACCATGGCTAGCTTGAATGTATTTCAGAGATACAGCTACTTATTAAGTGCATGGATTTCTGCCAATATACCCTGTTTGAAAAGTAGGTTATAATTAAAACATAATCACTTAGGTATATGGAATTTCTACTGAAGCTTAAGAGTCAAAATTAAGCAACATCACCCTCGAGAGGAATTTTTTGTATAACAGTAAGTGCAGTTTGTCTTCCTTTGGAACTAGACTTTTAATTTTTTTTAGTTTGGTTCTGTTTATTGTGGAGCTGAGGATTAAACCCAAGGGCCAGTGCATGCTACCCAAGCACTCTACCTCAGAGCTATGTCCCCAGCCTCAGTGAGGATTCTTGTTTGTTTTCTTTTTTGACAATTTTGGTAAAGAATTAGAGATCATGGAAAGAACTCAAGCAGAAAACCAGAATATAAAAAATTCTGTTGCCAGTGTGTGCAGCAGAAATGGCCAATGGGTGGAGCGAGTGTCAGAACTGAAATATGGAAGAAGCAGCTCCACACTTGGTGATATCCCCAAATCAACAAAACCATGGAACCTCGGTCCAACAGCTGCTGGATGACTACAAAACCAAACTAAGAAGTGTAAGTGGTAAGGAAAGATTAGAAGATGACACAAAATGTATAAAATTAATTCATCAAAATCGTAGCAGAAAATTTTCCAAATCTAGGCAGATAATTCAACTTCGAGATAAAAGAGGCATATGGAACCCCAAAGAGCCAGGACCAGAAATGAACTTCTCCACAACACATCATAGTCATACTCTCAAAATTAAGCACAAAGAGAATACTAAATATCAAGTAACTTATTAAGACAAACCTATCAGAATAATAGTAAATTTTTAAACACAAACCTTAAAGTCCAGGAGAGCTTACAGCAAAGTTTTTCAAGCTCTAAAAGAAAACAACTTTCAACCCGGGTTAATATACCCTGTAAAATTATTAACCAAAAATATAGTAGATGAAAATGGTCAGACTATATCCATGGGGTTCAATGACTTTTAAAGTATAGATGCTATTTTGTCCATTTTAAGGTACATTTCTTTTAAGGTACATCCCTTGTAAAAATTAATGAATACCCCTTTACCCTAATTTACATTAGTTATGGGAGACATTTAGCCACTGAGAGTAGTGATCTTTTGCAGTTTTAGGATTAGTCTGAGAAAAATTGAAAGAAAATATTTAAGATTTAAAGTTCTTTGAGCAAGTCAGCTTTTGAAAACATCCAAATAAAATAACATGCAAATGACTTTGTTAGGCTAGTTTTCTACAAATATGTAAGCAAACTCAGGATTAACTTTTAAGTAATGAAAATATCATATATACTCAATATTGTGGGAAAAAAATGAAATCTCCCATCTTAACTTCAGAGATTGTATTCACTAGAGAAAGTGGTTTTTTTCGGGGGGGGGTACCAAATTTCTTTATTTGAAGCAATTAAAGAACTTAAGTAGATGTTCTGGTACAATTTGTAGAAGAGGTACAGGTAGCCCCAACATGCATGCGCTGCCCCGGTGACGTCAGCCCAGGCTTAGCTCTCGTTGTCACTGACCCCAGGGTGTGCTTGTGGAAGAGGTACCCTGCCATGCCGGACTGTGGGGCTCCCATTTCACGCAGGTTGGTCAGATGGTCACCCAGCTGCTTGATGGCCTTCACTTGCTCGTCCAGGTAGTGAGTCTCGGTGAAGTCACGCAGGTGGGGGCCATTCTTGTCAGTGCCCAGCCTGTGCAGCTCCAGGAGTGCCTGGTTCACGCTCTTCTCCAGGTGCAGGGCGCCCTCCATCGCGTTCAGCCCGCTCTCCCAGTCGTCACGGTCTGGTTTCTTGATATCCTGCAGGAAGATCCGCCCACCGTGTGGTTCTGCAGCTTCATCAGCTTCTCGGCATGTTCCCTCTCCTCGGGAGGCTGGTGCAGAAAGTACTTGGCGAAGTTCTTCCAAGCCACATCATCGCAGTCAAAGCAGTAAGACATGGACAGGTAGACGTAGGAGGCGTAGAGCTCCAGGTTGATCTGGCGGTTGGTGGGGGCCTCGGCATCCTGGTGGTAGCTCTGGCGCCCCTGCGAGGATGAGGAGGTCGTCATGGCAGCGGCGGGCGGGCGGGCGACGGGCTCGGTCCAAGCGCTGTTGAAGCAGGACACCGCGGCGACGCTCCGAACATGGTTCTTTTATAAGAAAAGTTACCCCTACGTGACTTGGATCATAGTATCTACCAATCTCAAATCTGTAGTTACCAATAAGATGCACAAGTGGAACTGGATTTTTGTTTTTCTTCTGACGTCCAGAAGAAAGATTGAGTAAAGTGAGGAGGTGCAGCATTTCCTTCCCACAAAGGCCCCGGTCTCTGTTCATTCTTCCCTTCGTGTCTTTCTCATCTCTGCCTCAGGTCGACTTGGAAAGGGCCAGGTGATGGTCTTCCGCACAGGGCCCCTCGCTAGCAAACTCTCCTGGGAGGAAGGGTGAAACCACAACTTCCTTGGCTGGTAACGAGCTTCGGCTCTGTCTGTGCCTTCAGCCCAACCCTGAGTCCCCTTTCTCGGAGCCCAGATTCCTGCTCCGAGGGTCGCCATTTCTCACCGCACACCTGCACCTAGGAACGTGGACACGGTGGAGAACTCTGGCCAGAAGAGACACAGAACTCAGATGAGTGATCGTGTCTCTGCAGGAAGGGAGGAGAAGCAGTTGTTCCTGCCCCTTGGGAAAAAGTAAACAAACAAGGAGTTGATCTGCTGCATGTCAGCAGGAGCTGGGAGCCTAATGCCACACAATTTAGCTTTTTCTTATTTCCATAGGAAGAAAATCGGAGCTTCCTATTTGAATAGCCAGCACCACTATGGCATTCAGGGTCCTGTCATCCATGTTCCTCCCTTGCTGTTATTGTTCATTTGAAGGCTGCCTTCCCTGAGCTTCAGGATTTTACAGAACACTCAGAGGTATGGTTTTCATCTACAGCTCCACACAGCAGGACGCACGCTGGTTCATCCACAGGGTTCAGCCAACAGACGGCTCCCTCGGTGGAGCAACATTGTTGGGAACTCAGTGGCCAAAGATGCCGAGAGTCCACACTGGAAGAGCTCCTCTTTACTGACTTTTCATAGTAACAAAGTGAGAGCAAATAAGATACATCCAGGTATTTGAGCCCTAAATTTCATGCAAAAATGTGCTAACTGCTTTGGCTGAAATGATGATGTCAAAGGAGAAATATCTGATTTATAGATGAACATAAATCTGGCCCTCAGTGCTAGAAGCCAAAAAATAAAAATAAAATAGGTCTAATATCACTTAATTAACTTTGATATGCAAGCTCTCTCCATTCCCAGTATAAACACAGAAGTATTTCCCTATCTCTCATGGTATTTAGCTGACTCTTATAATAGTATAAGTATTGATTTTTATTCAGTTTAAAAAAGGCCCATCGGGTCAGTTTGTCCATAAGACTTAGGACGGTCAAGTAATTTAAACCCTGGAGACCTCAGTCCACACCTTCCAATGGAGCCTCATGATGAAACTGCTACTACATGACAGTGTGGGTGTCCCTGTGATTCAGAAGTGGAAAAAATTGTTCAGGAAGATAGAATAAAGTCTAATGGACATTGCGCGGCCATATAAACATGGTAGTGATTATGTGATTGATTAATCTTAGAAGAAATATATTGGACCTTGCAGAGAAAAGTCCCTTCCAGGTGTCCTGGAAGATTTTAAAGGCATGACATTCCAGTAACCCATGCACACCCAGGTTTATAGCAGCACAGTGCCTAAGAGCTAAATCCTGGAAGTGGCCTACACAGCCATCAACAGATGAATGGATAGAAAAATGTGATAAGTATACATAATGAAGTACTATACTGCTACAAAAAGGGATAAACTTGAGTCATTTGTAGGAAAATAGATGTCCCTTGAGACCATAATGTTAAGTGAAATAAAATCAGACACACAAGCTTAAATATCACATGATTTCTCTTATACGAGAAAACCAACATATATATATAAATTAAGGAGCAAAATAAAATATAGATAGTAGGAAATAAGGAGATGGATCTTTTCCAAATAGGAAAGGAACCAGGAGATGGAGGGAAAGGAGAGGAAAAGGGGAGGTAAGAAAAATTAACATCTGTTATGCAGCTGTACCAATCCCCACAATGAATATAATCGCTATGTACTGCAAATATGTACTAACACAAATAGTGATTTTCTTATAAAAACTCAATTTAAAGTTTAGATTAGGCCAGCTTCTTACATGCCTGCAGTCCTGGCAACTTGAGGGGCTGAAGCATGAGGATCACTGGAGCCCAGGAATTCTGCAACAGCCTGGGCAACACAAAGAGACTGTGTCTCAAAATACTTCCATACCAGGCTTCAGAGTTACGGTGCTCTTTAGACTTTGACTGGGTAAGACATTATATGGAACTGAAAAATAATATTCAGATAGTCAAGCATTTAGCAATAATGATATAACAAAAATTTGTGAAATTAATTTATGACTAAGAAAAACTTTCATGTACTGCTAATTAAATATCTGATTTTATCATTCACTGTTTATAAGATAGGTTCAAAGGTGTTACTCAAGGAACATAATGTACCAACTTTTCAAAACTTCAGTAAATTCTGCAAATTCACAGTAATTCTGATCATTGCTCAGCCACAAAGTTTACTTCACTACGGATTTTCCGACTATGTAGGAAGCTACAATTTGCCCAGAGAAAGGTGGCCCCAGCAATGAAAATAATTAAAAGAGTGTAGTTTTATAGTAACAGAGATTGTAAAGGCAAATGCAAATGGAAAATAAGAAGCTAGCTAAATGTCCCTCATCCCTCCCTTTTCTTAGAATGGTGACTTTAGAGAACTGAGAATTGTGAGATATTTCTGTCTTGGGAAATGCGTGTAAATCTTTTTGAAAATGAGGCTTTTGTCATCAAAGAAGACACTGCTCCCACCCCTAGGTCTGTAGGCAGAGAGGCGCCTGATTTGGGTGGGAATCTGGCTCTACATTTCACAGTTGCCTTCTCTTAGGAAAATACAGAAGTTTATTTTCCACTTGGATGAAGTTGGCTGAGATTGTCACACAAACCGTGAATTTACGATGAACAGTGTGCAGAAAATGGTGCAGTCAAGTCCTCCAGTCTGACAACGAGCAAATGCCTACCCTGAGAACATGGGGGTAATGGGCTGTGTCTTCCTGGCTACAGAAAGGAATCAGACTCCATTCTGATTTTGCAATTTCTTGGCACACAACTTGTGATACGCTGTATATTCTGGATTAATGGTTATTCAACACTGAAATTGCTTTCATTCTCCTCTAACTTTATAGGAAGGTTTACTGGCTTGGAAGGAGGTTTTACTTTTAATTTTATTTTCCTAACACCTCCAATTATATGAATATTAAACAACCCCTTTCTAAATAATCCATGGGTCAAAGATGAAATTGCCAGGGAAATTATAAAATGAATCCAATTGAATAATAATGAAAATATGATATAAACTGTGTAAGCTAAAGTAATGTTTGCTTACTTAGGGTGAAATTTGTAGCTTTAAATTATTATATCATAAAAAATTTAAAATCAATCTAAGTTGCAACATCAAGAATCTAAGAAAATATGAGAAAGTACACTGCATTATGATCAGAAGGAAAGAAATGATGAAATGGAAAACAAAGGCAAGGAAGGAAATCAATTCAAAAATAGGAGAACACTGGAGAAAAGTTAATAAAGTTGGCTCTTCATAAATGTGTAAACACCTAGAAAGACTGCTCAAAAGAATAATAAAAAATAACCAAGGTAAGAAGTGAAAAAGAAACTTCATTAAAGAGTTTGTGAACATTAAAAGAAGGTCAAAGAATATTAAAAAACGGAGGTCGCTCCAGTTACACTTCCGGCCGGGGTGGGTTGGGCCCTGGCGGTCAGTTGGAAAGGCTGGTGCTCCATGACCTGGAGAGATGCTGCGGAATCTGCAGGTGCTTCCACAGACTGCCCAGGAGACCCAGGCTGTTTGAAAATAAAGTTCCGCAGAAACAAAAGCTGCTGCAGGAAGACAGCGGAGCTCCAGTGCTTCTGAAGGCTGGGATGGCCGAGGCCCTCCTGTGCCGACAGCTGGTGGAACTGCGCGTGCCCTTTCCCAAGAAGCCAATGATGTCAGTCAGACCAGCAGTCATGTGGCTCCTTCTGGTCAGCTCACTGAGCCATAATATGGTAAATAACTGAGCTCTTCTTCAGGGGTCACTGTTTTTTGACTCGTACTAACTGCCGCCAATAAAGATGTCTTTACCAGGAAAAACAAAAAGAACATTAAAAAATGATTTACCATTAAATTTGACAACATATAAAATGGACACATTTCTTTAAAAATCACAGCTCTCCAAAGTGATATAAAAAAAAATAGAAAAATCAGAATTGTGTTCTATGTTGAAAATGAAACTTTTTACCAAATATCTCACAAAGAAAATGCTAGGTCCACCTGGATTGATGAGTGAATCTTATCAGAATTTAACAGTGGAATAATTCCAATAATAAAAATCTTTTCAGAAAACAGACAAGAGCAATGTAACCATGATACTAAAATCTGTCAGTTAATAAAGTAAAACAAAATTGTACATATTCCATGAGAACATAAAATTTAAATTCCCTTATAAAATATTAGCAAAACCAGAATATATGAAAGGATACTACAACATGACCAAGTAGAAATTATTTAAGAATAAAAATTTAATTTAATATCTCAAAATCAACCAACATAATTCACTATCAAAAAAAAAACCTCTTCATTGATTAGGAAAAAGTATTTTTAAAAATTCCCTCCATAGCGGAAATTGAAGTAAACTTCCTCAATCAGATAAAGAGCAACTATGAAAGACCTCAAATACCACCAAAACAGCAGATCAAATATTGAACACTTCCATCCTACTATCTGGAATAAAGCAAGGATATCTACTCTCGCTAATATTTAACACTTCACCGCAGGTTCTAAACAATGCAATAAGACATGAGAAGAAATAACAAGCATAAAGATAGAAAAATAAAAAATAAAATTTGTTTATAGAACACATGAATGTCTATGTAGAAATGACTAAGTTATTTATAAAGCAACTTCTAGAATGAGTAACAGATTTTACACTGTCACAGGATAGAAAGTCACAAGGTAAATCCACAAAATAATTTGTTTCTGTAAAACCATATCAAACAAATGGAAAATAAAATTTTTTAAATTCCATTTACAATAGCATAAAAAAAACCATAAAACACTTACAAATAAATATAGCAAGTCATACAAGTCTTCTAAGCTAGAATGTACAATTTGTCCTGAAATAAATTAAAGACCAAAGTAAATTGACAGAACATCTTCATGAGTTGAGAGACTTGATACTGGAATTCCAATCATAATCCCAGCAGAATTTTGTAAAAATTGAAAGTTGGTTGTAAACTGTATATGATCATGAAAGAGATTTAAAGTACAACAAAAGATTCACAAAAGAAATATTTGGTAAAGAACTTGATGTATTTATTTCTAGCATAAAGAAATCTTATAAGATCCCACCACTCCCAGGGCAGAGCAGGTGAGCCAATCCCAGCACCCAGGAGGAGGCTACCTGGCCACCATTCCACTGCTCCCAGGACAGAGGAGGGGAGTAGTACAGATGCCAGCAGCATCCCCCCACCATGGAACTGAGAGGACACATAAACAAGGCTCAAAAACAGACTTCTGGATCACCTACAGCAAACCCAAAGGGAAGTGAGACGGAAAAATCTGATACTCAACCACCTGGACTCCCTGAACTGGCAACAAAAGAGGATCTGGAAAAAATGAAATCAGAAATAATTTCTGAGGAAACATCAGAGATTACGCTCATAATGCAAGACATGATTAATAAATCTAGAGAGGACACAGATTAAAAAAAAAATAGAGGAGCTGAGAAACATGATGGAGTCCCAACATAGGAAACAAATGGAATCCATAAAACAGATACAAACAGA
>NW_004624798.1:9797340-9814880 GCF_000247695.1 Heterocephalus glaber | reverse complement strand
GAAGTGAGAAGGGTAGGGGAAAGGAAAGAAGGGAAAAGAAAAAATATGAGAAAAGGAAAAAATGGAAACAAAGTCTTTGCAAATAGGGAAGGGTAGAGGGGGTGAAGGGAAGGCAAGGGAAGGGGAAAAATATAAGAACTAATACACTAATGTAATGGTACAGGATCCCAATGATGAATGTAAGTGTATTGTATACCTAAAATGTACTAATAAACTTAATGGGAAAAAAAACAAATGTTACAAGACAGTCATATGCACAATTTCTAAAAATGGACAAACAATAAAAGATACACTTCACAAAAGAAAATACACAAATGTCAGTAATCACATTAAAAGGAACTCAATATAAAAGCACAGTGTAGTACAATTACAGAAACACTAGAATGGTGAAAAATTTTAAAGATTCACAATGCCAAATTTTGAAGAGGATTGGGAGGAAATGAGGATGTAGTATGGTGCTATTGGGGTGTGAAATTCATAGTCACTTTGGGAAAAGATGGGAAATTTCTTAAACACCTTAGCAAGTATCCACCATATGACCTAGCAATTCCATTTCTAGGACTTCACCAAAAATAACTGAAAATATATGTCCACCAAAAAGACTTATTCATAAACGTTTTTCAACATGATATTCCCAGACTTTGACAATGATATGATTACTTGCATGAAAGAGGTTGGCTAGGATGCTTAAACTTTCACCGAGTCCTAAATGCTCATCTCTTAATAAGCAGAGGTCGCTCCCCGAGATAGTGTAGGCTTGCATCTCACTTTCAAGGTTCATAGAGCAAAGACTTTCCAGGTGCATAAGCACAAGTCCATTTGGGTTCAGTAGAGGTGCATTCATTCTACTTTTCCTGACTTATTTCACTACCCAAGGCTGTAAACATGAAGAAAATAAATGCTTTGGGCTGTAAAAGTTCATAAGAGAATACTAAAAATAAAAAGCGAAATGGTTAATAATAGTCTAATGTCCATCACCTCTCACACGTTTATAAAGTGCTTGTTCTAGTTCTCCTGGGGAAAGGAAGGCGTACGACCCAGGGAGAGGCCCCTGTGCCTCCCCGTCCTCTGGGAGCTAGGCTGCCCCTGGTCCCCACCTGTGGAGCTGGGGCTCTGGGCAATGACATCACCGCCCCAGCCCTCACCGGCCTGGCAGTGTGTGTGCAATTAGTCACTGGTGTCACTTCCACACAGGAGAGTGATGGTGGCACTGTCTCTCTCCAGGCCAGAAGCCACCCGCCAGGGAGCAGCCTGTGACCCGTGCCAGGTTAGCGGCTGCAGCTCCCCAGAGAAGGGCTGATGAGCTCACGTGGCAGGTGCCATTTGACGTTGACACAGGCATCGACTCAAAGCTGTGTCCCACGCCATATGCTCCTTGGATGGAGGCAGAGCCAATGCACTTCTGCTGTTCAGCATAATCTTGGACCTGGAAACTGACTGTTGTCTTGCACAGCTGCCAGCTTTTCATCCTTGATCCCAGGAAGGGATCAGGATGGGCAGTCTGGAGGTGCTGGTGGCCTCCTTCCCTGTAGGAGGCCAGGACTGGCTTCTACGCAGGCTGAGCCTCGGCCTCAGGGGTTAGCTCCCCCTTAGGGATGAGGAAAGGGATCCTCGAGAACTGTGCTTGTGAAGTTCAGAAGTGGGGTCCGAAGGCAGAGGCCACTACAGGAGCCAGCACAACCCTGGGAAGGGTGAGGCCCCTGGCCCTGGATTCACCACTGGGGGTCTTCTATGTGCCTCCAGCCACCAGCAGCAGACCACCAAGCTCCAGTTTACAAAAGCTCTATTTCCACTTTTCTTTAATTCTTTTTTCCCTTAAGTCCCTTTTCCCCTCCTCCTTCATCTCTTGTTCCCCTTCCCATTTGAACAAGTTCCTCTGTTTCCTCTCATTTCTTCCCCACAGATCTTCAGAGTTCTCATCTCATACCTAAAGCTGCCTGGGATCCTGTGGCCACTCCGGCCCCTTGGAGACTGAACACGGCCACGATTCTTCGAGTGACCTCAGGATTGCAAACTCAGTGAGCAGAACTTCAGCAACAGGGAGTGGTGGAAATGCACCCTGTGTCCTTGACCACTAGACCTTCGGAGAATTCTTCAAACTTAGAGAACAGAACGAGTCCCTATGGCCAGTGTCCTTATACTCATTTCTTACAGCCATCCTTCCTTCGGATTTCTCTTCTGCTCTCCTGACTCTTTAGCACATGCCTTTATGCAGGCACAGGCACAAAGCAAGCTCAGCCCTCCTTTCTTCATGTCCTCTTCAGTTTTGTCAGACCGATGTATCAGCTTTGTAAGTCTGGCATTGGCATCGTGTTGACGAAAATTCACTGATTACTACATTTTTCACTTTTTTATCTGGTGTTTGAAGAAACAGCTATGTTTTTTTTCCACTGGTTTGTCACAAAGTCAATAGTGAATATTGTTAGATTGTCTAAAACATATTCCTTGCTTGCTGTTTGCTCTTTCTTGATGGTTGATTTCACAGTGGTGTACAGATTTAATGGAGTTTAAAATACAACTAACGCTTACACAGCATTGTTAACGGATTCTCAGAGGTTGCCCTTCATTCTAGTTTTCATACTGCACTGTTTTCTCTTTACAATTTGTATTAGTCCATGTTTGCAGTACATAATGTTCGCACTCCTTGTGTGAAGTTGAGAAGCTAAATGTTAACTACAGGGCCTTGATAAGGTGACATAACAGGCCCAAGCATTCTCCAGGAAATGGCTCCACAGATAAGGAGGCCTAATAATGCACCGGACTGAAAATAGGACTCAGTTTCCTGGTTCTGCTCTGAATTCCGGGTTGGAGCAGCAGCCCGGAAGTGCACCTCAATTATCCCTGTGGCCTTGTTTCTGTTCCTTCCTCCTGCTCCGCACCCACTGTTGTTGCCACTCTAGCCTTGGTGCGTGCTCCAGGTCCTGTTCCTGCTGTGTGACTAACCGCAGAGCGTTTGTTTCTCCGTTCCCTCTGCACACTTCCACAACACACCCTGGGAGTCTGAATGCTCCCAAGGTTTGGCCCTGGCATTAAGACCATTGTCAGTGCAAATGGTCTTATTTAAATATGAAATTAGAAATTGGCATTCTGGGTTGATGGAAAAGTAGAGTTGGTGAACAGAAGAATTGGCCGATGGAAATACAAACACTTTGGGCTGACACCTGGCACATACATTATGCTTGTATTTGAATGGCCGTGCCCATTTGAAACAGAAATTAGAACACCAGTATGGCATCGATAGTATCAGCCTCAATTGAGAAAAATCCAAAGCTTCCAGCGCTGTGCGGACCTCAGAATTGACCCTCACAGTGTACAGAGGCCCTGTGGGGTGGTGACATAACCAGGGGGCAGGAAATAGCCCTGAGAAATCTGCACACGTTCAGAATCGCCTTGATTTGGCTGAGGGATGGAAGACGCTTGGGAGAGCCTCCTCACTACCTTTCTCATCATGTCTGTCTCCACCCACCGTTATTTTTGTCATCTCCTGTCAAAGACCACAGCCTCGTCTGATGGATGGCAAACCATGCTCTCCTGCCGGAAGATCCGGTCTTCACCCCTCAGCCCCTGCTCTGCTCTCCTTCCCCTCCACCTCCCGACACCCTTCATCTACTCTGGCGGCCTGTTGTTTCCCTCCCCAGGGGCTGCTCTTCTGTTACCTTCTTCTTACAACTAAAACTTTCAAAGAGCGCGGACCTCGGCTCAGCCTGCGCTCTCTTCCTCCACTGCTTCGGGAGTTGGTCCCCACTTCTCCAGCCCCCCGAGCCACAGTGGCCCCTGAGTTGGACATGGCCCGGCCTGGAGTGTGGGCCCCGGGCCCGGGCTCCGCACACTCCTCCGGGGCACCATCGTCTCTGCCGTGCAGACTCGGTGGAACTGCGTTCAGATTAGCTCTCGGGTCCGGGTTCCCTGAGCCTGCAAACCCCACTCTAGGTGCGGATCCCCCAAAGCGCCGGCCCCTGCTGCACCTGACCTACTCCCTGCGTCCTCTTCCGGGCTTTCTCTGCCCACTGTCCGCATCCGTTTTCTGTGCAATAATAAAATCAGTCTCGCAGACACACGTGTGTTTGGCAGTGCCCAAGTGCCTTCACCTTAGAGTTTGTTTAATCTTCTCAGTAACTCCCCCAGGAAGCCTCTCGCTGCCCTCGCCTGACGGCGTGGAACCCACGCAAGGTCCCCTGCGCGGGAGAACCCACAATCGCGGGCCGTGCGGTTGTGAGAGCCGCCGTCCAGCCGTGTTTCCAGGTCCCGAGAGCGCTGCTCCAGAGGGGGGGCCCAGCGGGACCACCGATCCCCCCCCCGTCTGCTCTGCCCTCCTTGCGTCCGGATCTGACTTCGCTCTGGCCTTGCCACCCGGCCCCGGAAGACTGACTTTCTTGCTGAGGCCTCATTTTTATCTTTGATCAAAAAACCATAATATTTTCCTATTTTCTAAACAATAAAATTTAAACTCTGGAATTTCCCCCTCTAATAAAATCCCAAACTGCCGCTACAGGCTTCATTCACATTTTAGGAAAGAACCCGTGCATTGAATATGCACTCTGTACTCAAGCATTTCCCACACCTGGTCTAGTATAGCGTGCACAAAACCCTGTCTTTATGCACTGGAAATGCAGTGTGCACTTGGAATGTGACCATCCGGAAAAATAGGAGGCACAATGGAGTGAATATATCACATTATGAAAAAGCAATAATTTACATTTTCAACAAGAAATAAAAATCCTTGAATTTTAGCCTGACAAGAATTCAGAAGGTGGGAACTTAGATAAGATAGATTCCACATGAGAAAACTACAGATTTCGAGCTTTTGAACATACTTGTTGAGATATTGGTACTCTCATTATTTCAAATAATATGCATCCAGCTTCCATAATACTTACATGCAAAAACAAGTAAGTCTGAGAGAGTTTTTCCTAGTTATTTGGGGGATTGGGGTTGTCTGTAATCTGAAGTCCATGCGGTATGTGACACTGATCAGATTGAGGGTAGGAGGGAAAGCATATTTATTTGGTGATATATGGCATATGGAAATGTGTTCTTCATTTGAAAAATTTATGGAAGCTTGTCATGGCTCACTGCTGCTGTTTATAGCCAGCCTAACCTATTGGGAAAGGGTTTAATGGCCACAGTCAGCACAGATAAAGAATATACAGAAGTTCGGCATGAGTGGAGCTTGGAGCTGTAATTCAGTTCCAGTACACCGCAATGTCTGCATGACATTGAGACTAGGAAATTTATTCTCCATAGCAGACTGGGAAGGAATTATCTTCATCCGTTTCTAAAGCATTCTGAAATGTCACCAACACATTCATTCATCTGCATCTTTTCATCCTTCTTTCCTTGGATATTTCTCCTGTAAGAGCTGACCATTGTGTGTTTTACCAGATGGCCCTATCTCCTCATGTGTATTAAATACGTAACCCTGATTTCATACAAGTCAGTCAGCTCTTCCTTGGTGTATCTTTGTGTAAGCCAATTAATAAGTTCAGTAGTAATTTCTTAGTCAGACTGTATTTTCATAGCCCAAGTAATATTTTCATAGTTCATATAAGTAGAATGACACAGTGTCATAAATCCCCCTCAAAACACTCCCCTTATTTACTCATCTCTTATTCATACTCATACTCATTTCTGAAGCAATTCTGGAGGTTCTCTATTGCGTGCTTGCATGTGTCATCATGGATGACTCAATGTCTTGAATCAATTAAAATCATTTCCCTTTTGTGATGGTTTTGACTTTGGGAAGAGCCGGAAGTCAGATCCAGTGCACAAGGTGGATGAAGACTCAACATCATGGTTTTGTGTGCCTGAATCTTTGCTGTGTGGTGCTCAGCAGCAGCATTCATTGCATGTTTGATCACACCCCACAAAAACACAAAGGAGGACTCCAGAGCTGCTGCAGAAAGTAGCAAGAACAATGGGATAAGCATGTTCAAATCAAGGGAGAGTATTTTGAGGTGGATTCATGGCATTGTATCTTCTACTGTAGTAATTTTTTAAAATTAAACATTCACTGTCCATTTTGACCAGATCACATATAAATACAAAGAGGATTGTTAATATTAACTAACTTTGAAATTTGCCTTTCATTTTGAATTTAAAAAGCAGAAGAGAACTGTAGAAAATATTTCATGGGAGCTTAGAATAATGTATGAAGTATTTCAACAAACATTTTTTTATGTCTCCTCTAAATTTCAGAGCACTGTTCATCTACAATCCATTTTTATCAAATCACAGAACCACTCAGTCCCATAATAACTTAGCAAAACTTGCAACTAAAGCTGTCACCTTCTGAAGTGTTATTTTAATGGGACATAAGATGAATAAATTCAAAGAACACCCTAAGAAGACCGTGTTTCATCTAGAGTTTCATTCTTCAATCCTTGTTTTGCTAAAAATTGCTCCTTCGAAGCCAAGGAAAACCTGTCTGTAGCATGGCACGTTGTATATCCTGTCATCCTCCAAATGTCCAGTAGGAAGCTTTGTACACTGGCAGTATCATAGCCAGTGAGGTTCATTGGAGGCACAGTTATTGCTAGTCGAAAAATTTTCCCACATATCCAGTAGAAATTTCCAGTAAAAAATTACTAAATATTTAGTTCTGTATGAGCATACTATGAGCAGTAATAGTCATGCTTTGAGCTAGTGATCTCAGAAATTCTAAAAATAAATTTTGGATATAATTTTTTTTCTCCTTGCATAGTCACTGGTATTGAATTTGCAAACATTTGGAGCATAGTTCATTATATTCAGCTTAATGGCATTTCTCTTTTATATCAAATAACATTATTGAGTTGCCTGTATACTTAATGATACCTACAATTGAATTTTTTTATATACTGTAGGAAATTTTAAATACAATGACGTTTATATTCGTGCTGGGCACACAGGTTCTTCAACCTGAAATGTGTCAAGGCTTCAGCAGCACTCTCAGGACAGAGGGCCAAGACTGTAACCTGGGCTGGTTTTGTACATCAGTGATTTAATTTGAACGATGTCCTTAGGGCACCCTGTTTCCAAAATACTTTGGCTGACTTTTCATCGTTGCTGATAATAGTTTATCATGAACAAACTTACTTATTGTTAGCTACAAATATATCTGGAAGATTTAGGTGACATTTGTAAAGGGTTCAAAACTCAGTGTAACTGATTTAAATCAGTTCCCCTCTCAGAAGAGTTTCAGCTATTTTAGAGCCCAGACATTATGTAATACCAGCCAGTAAAAGTGAGATCAGAAGATAAAATGAACCAAAAGAATGGCCCACCTGTGTCGTAAACCAGGGCTAGCAAACATCCAAAGCAGGACTTGATGACATACATACTGTAATACTTTGGTTCACAAACGCCTCTGTTTGAGAACAATTTGGTTCATAAACAGAAGCGTTTGGCAAAATTTTGCTTCTTTTTGAGAATTCTACTTTGGGTGACAAACACAACTGCAGCATTCTTCCCCAGAGTAGTGAAACAAATTAAGTTCGTGAACCGAGGCACTACTGTACATGGACTTCCTGATGTGTCCCTTAGTCATTTTGTGTCACTGTAACAAAACACCTGACTCTGAGAACTGTATAAATAAAAGAAGCTTCTTGGTTCACAATTCTGGTGGCTGGAAGATACGGGCATCTGACAAGCTCCCCTTGGCTATTCCAATATGGTGCAGTGGAAAGGAAACAGGTTGTGCTCAAAAGGAAACACACATGTGGAGAGGCCTCATTTTAGTAACCATTTTCTGTCTCCAGAACTAACCTGGTGCTCAAGAACTGCATTAATTGTGTCCAATGGTGGTGTCCCCAAGACCTGATCACCTCCCCTAAGACCACTACTTCTTTTTTTTTTTTTCCTTTTTTTGGTACCAGGGATCGAACTTGGGACCTTGCACTTGCAAGGTGGAACCACTGAACTAAATCCCCAGCCCTACACCACCTCTTGATATACTGATGCTGGGAATCAAGCTTCCAGCACTGGAACTTCTAGGGGACAAACCCTAGCACCCTACCACACCCTAGCAGTGCAATGTTTGCCAAGCTGTATTTTTTTTAAAGAATTTGTTAAACAATAATTATCAACTTGATAAAATAATATACTTTCTTATGTTTGGAGCAGCATAGTAAATTACAGAGAAAATTGGCCATTTAAGACACACTATTGCATACATGTCCTTATGAATATGTAGAAGTAGAGAATAAACATGAGTTTCATAGAAGAAAAACTTTAAAAATTGCTAACCTTCAGATAATATTCAGACAAAATTGTCATACTTTGGTATACATACAGGCATATTTTGGTATTTGTAAGATATTGGTTCCAGAACTCCACATGTATCAACAGTCCATGGATGCTCAAGGCTTTAAATAAAAGGCATAGTATTTGCATTTAATCTATGTATGTTTGTCCATTTTACATTACATCATCTCTAGCTTACATATACCTGACACCCCATAAGTAATATGTTGGTCATTGTTATACTCTAATGTCTAAAGAAGGACAACAAACACATCTGTACATGTTCGAGGCCAATATTACTTTTTTAATACATTTAATCTGTTGTTGGTTAAACTCATGGATGCATAACCTACAGATACAGAAGTCTGACTACCTTTTATTCATCAAAAAATTTTTCCTAGATTTTTAAAAATTCTTAAATGCTAATAAATGGAATATTTGTGTTAATACTATTAATTAGCTTTAGATTATAGTGGTTGACCCTCTACTTAGAAAAAAATGAAGAAATGCATTCATTATTCAAATGTATTATATTTAACTTTATTTGGTCTCTGAGAAATTGAATCCTGATTGTCAACTTGACCTGATTGGCATAAAGATCAACCAATAAGAAGGAAGACCTCCCTGGTTCTGGGTGGCACCACCCAGTGGATTTGCAGCCCTGAAGGAGGAAGAGGATGGAAGGATTAAGTCAGCTTTGAGAAGCTCCATTCTGCCTGCATGGTGCTTCTCCTGTTCTCTGCTGTTAGTAAAAATGAATTGAGCGGTCGGCTGGACCATGCCCTCCGCCATGATGCTGCTGATTTGGAACCAGCTGAGCATGAAATGAAACCTCAGAAATTGTGAGCCAAATGCACAAGTCACTTTCTCCTTTAGGTTGTGTGTTTCAGTCATTTTGTTGTAGAAAGAGGAAAGGTACCAATACAATCTCC
This sequence comes from Heterocephalus glaber, assembly GCF_000247695.1. Next base: position 9,805,728 of record NW_004624798.1, on the reverse strand, counting down.
CAATGCTCCTCCCATACTTTTTCTTAAATTAACACCAGTCACACTTGCTCTACCACCACTCCACTGAAACCAGTTCATCAATAGCTTCGATGTTGTTAAATCTCATGATCAGTTATTTGTCTGAATTTTACACAAAACACAGGCAGCACTTAATACAAGTATTCTTTTCCTCCCCCTGAAGGCTCTCTTCATTGTTCATTTTTAAACATTTTCCGTAACCAGCATTAATTATAAATGTTAATTGGGTCAGTGTTGCAATCAGAGTTTGTAAGGGAATATATTTAATATAGGACACATAATTTATAGGATCATTTTATAGTATTCACCCAAAAAGTCAAATGCAGAACAGTGCAAGAGATCTGTCTGCATGTTAGAGTCAAAGAATCCAGTCAAGGGCCTGGATCCCACGGCAGTGTCCCACACAAGTCCAGCTCAAGGCCTAGAGCCCACAGCAATGTCTCCTGCAAGTCCATATCGAGGATCTGCACCCAGAAGGTCCGAGGGCCAGTGGTGGAAGCCCGAAAGTCTGCAGCATGGGTGAGGGACCTGTGGCACCAGGCTGCAGGAGCTGCCCTGGAGCCAGGGAGAGATGCTTAAGGCAAAGCACCAGAGCTCCTCAGAGGAGAACATCAGCAGACATGAGGATCTGAGCTGCTATGACCAGGAGAACAGCTGAGTTCTATCAGGAAAACCAGCCAGGGCAAGCTTCTCCTGGGAAATCAGCAGCATACAACCTTTCCTTCCTGTTCTCCTTTGTTGCCATTGGCAACAGTCCTCGGTGGGTCTTTCCAGGACTGTGCTGTCTCAGTTCAGCTGGGCGTGCCCATGTGAGCTGACCATTAGTTAGTCCACCGCAGTCAGTATGTATTTTAACACATGCACCCAGCATGCACTGATCAAATCCAAATCTTGTCTATCTACCTGTGCCTTTCCACTTCCTTTGCTCTGATAACCGCTATTCCAAATTCAGCTCAAGTTTTTCTATATACGGCTCTGCAGAAGTTGTCTTTCTGTGTCTAACTTATTTTGCTTAAAATAATGTCCTCCAGTTCCGTTTCTTTTCCTGAAAATGACTGGATTTCATCCTTCTTCATGGCAGAAGAACACTCAGCTGTGTATAGACACCACATGTTTACTCCTCCACCTGGTAAGGGCACCTAAGTCTGTTTTCAGCATTCTAGGAAACCTCTGTGCTGTTACTAATTTACATTCCCACCAGCAGTTGTGAGAGTTTCTTTTTCTCCATGTCCTCACCAGCATTTGTTACTTTTAAAATAATAGCTATTCTAACTGAAGTGAGATAGTATCTCATTAAAGCTCTAATTTGTATTTCTCCAATGACTGAGACATTGAACACTTTCTTCGTGTGTTTGTGTGGCCATTGTATTTCTTCTTCCAAGAAGCCTGTGCGTTCTGATCGCTTGTGCTTTAGAGAGATGGGGTTACATCAAACTAACCAACATCTGCTTGGCAGAGCAAACAGTCTGACAGGTGAGGACACAGCCTACAGACAGGGAGAAACTACTGCCAACTATCCAGGTCAATATCCAGAGCACCTTAGGAATTTTAAAAGCTTAAGAACAAATAAAACAAGGAATGCAGTGAAAAGGCTTCTTTACTTGGGCTCTAGGGAGGGCATCAGACTTCTTCACAAGTCATTCTTTTCAGTCTCCTTTGCTTTTGGATCCACTGTGATCCTTGGGGATCTGATTCAAGGCTTTGGCCCCTCCCGTTTCCACAAACCCGCCTACAGAGCCCCAAACCAAGCATAAGCGAGGTCCACCTAAGAATGCATGTACTGTGGTCTTGCCTGAGCTTCAAACTCACACATCCAGTCATTTACTTGAAATCACACGTGGTTGTCTTAGACACTGTCAACCTAACATGCCAAAAAACTAAACTTCTGAAGGACCACTAAGTGCTGACTTAGTATATAAATAAGTGAACAAATGACCTGCTGGACGGCCTGCTTTTTACATTGCCATTGTGGAAAACAACATGTTTTCAGCAACTTGGGGGAAACTCCTGCAATCTTTTAAACTCTTCTATCTCACAGCAGACAGCCTTCCCTGAGAAAACTCACATGGCTCTGCTTCCACAATATTTCCAGAGGGAAACTTCCTCAACCACATCCACGGTGACCACCCGAGCTGGCAACCCTCCCTTTCCCAGGATGACCACACCCTGATCACCACCTGTCTCATCAGGAAGGGGTCACAGCTGCTGCCTCAGAGTCTCTCATAGTTTGACCCATCTGTTGTGTCTATAATTGAGTGAGAAATTAGCTGCTTCCCTCACTGTGGCAATTTACCCAGGTGTCTTGTGACATCATCTGCCCTGGCTGATTCCCACCCATTTCTTTACTAAGTGACTTGTTTTATTCTATCCAAATGCCTGAAGAGCTCTTTATTCATTGTGGATCACAACTTTAAAAAGATATATCTTAATACTGATGATTTAATTCCAAGATTTCCTAGAATAACACAAATTTCTTTGATCTTTCAAACTCAGTTCCCACTTTATTTCAGAGATAATTTTTAAACTTTTTTTTCCATAGTTTTTCTTAATTTTTGGATTCTCTTCCTCAGGTCTCTGAATTGTTTGGCTCCTCTAAACTCTCTTAAGAATTTTAATCTCTTAGCTTTTTTCTTCATCTAATTTCATTAAATCAGAGCCTTAATTTGAATTGGAAATTTGATTTTGGACCACATACAGACTGTCTGCCAATATTTAATGTGTTTGCCAGTTTTGCAATCAAGTCATTCTATATTACACCCCTGAGTCATTTACTAAAAAAGTTTTGGGTTGTCTAAAGCAAGATCACCTACACGTATCATTTCTCTTCTTTTCTTAAATAATGTTTGTTTATACTCTCGGATCATTGTCTTTCCTTGTTTTACTATAGAAAGTTTGTTCCGTTGCTAAGCTACATATTTCCTTCTTTCATGCTTCATGTCAGCTGCTTTGACTTCTAGTCCTCTTGAGTGTGGGCTAATTTGTCTGGACACCCTCACACCCGCCTCTAGCTGGCTGGCACCCTCTGGACTAGTCTGAGAATGGAGTTTTTCCATCGCACGTGCCCCTTGGCTTGGTGAAGGGGTGGCCAGGTTAGAGCAGCACGCTGCATGGTCCTGCTCAGTAGGCCCGAGCTCCCTCTCCGGAGATGCTGCAGATGCTGCTGAGCTCCTTCCTCTGAGCTCATCCCCAAGCTCTCAGGAGAGTGGCCCTCCGCGGACGACCCCCTTGGGCTTGGACCAGTCTCCTGGGACACAGTGCCCCCTGGTGGCGGCTTTCCTGCTCTGCTGGGGCCGGGGCTCGCGGGCGGCTGACACCCTCGGACAGAAGGGGCTTTTCTGGAATTTCCTCCGGGCTGCCCAAGCACACTGTCGATTTGCTTTTCCCCGAGCTGAAGGATAGTAGCAAGAAATCTCAGTGTGTTCTCAGTTCTCCTCCTTCATGGAGGCCGAGGAGATAAGGACTCACCCGCTCGTATTAGCAACACTTTTCAAAATTGCCGCTGTGCGGCTGCATCCCTTTCCTTGTCTGGATGCTGCCAGTGAGTTCATTGTCCGGCTGTGTCAGGGAGTGGTGGTGTCTGCCTCGCTACGTCTTCTTCCTCAGCAGTGGAACATTTTTTATTGCTGTGGATGGGTGCTCCGAATAGCAACCCCACTCTCCAATCCTGGTGTAGATGTGTGTGTATGTGTCATTAAGTTCCGGGCAATAAAATGTAGGCAGAAATATTTTCCTGACATCTGTTATCAAGTCTCCTGAGGACACAGCAGTCCTGTGACAATTCTCTTTCCATTCTGCTGCTGGCCTGACACGGGGACTTGACGGCTGGAGCCCAGGTGCCACCTGGGAGAGGGGGGACAAGAAGGGATGAAGCAGGTGAGATTTGGAATAAGCCTGAGACGCAGGCAGCCCATGGAGCTTTCATACGGGAGAAATAAATGGTGCCCTCCTAAATTTGCTACTATGCAAGGCTTTTGTCACATGCAGATAAACTTGGTTCTATCATACACTCTGGTTTTACTACTTTCTGTTCCCTGGGTCAGTGATCGGATAATGACGACCCGTGATCCAAATGTGTCTCTTTATGTCTGGTGCTTACCTTTACGCTAACATTTCTGAGGCAGTTTTTTAATTTAAAAAGTATCTTGATATGTAAGGGTAGATTTAACTTATACAAGCATATGCAGATATAATTTTCATTAAACTTTCAGACTTTTGCTGTGAAGTGGTCAGGATCATCTCCTCCTATGTTCCACTCTCTTTTATATCCGAGCTTGTTTTTGCATTCTTAAAGTTTCGTTTATTTACATCTTCTTTCATCTTCTTTTCGGTAATATAAAACTTACCTATTTTTTAATTGCTCAAATATGAGCTTTGGGCTCTTTCCAAACTGTTTTAGCTCTTTCCTGTTTTGTCAATCTCTGTCCTGGTCTTTTCTGTCTCCTTCCTTCTGCTTCGCATTTATTTGACTGTGCATCATTAATTCCTTAATTTCAATGCCTGGCTCACTGACTGCTACTTCTTCCCTTTCTAAATTCTCTGCCTCAGCTTAGAGTTTTCTTTGCAGCATCAGTTTTAGGTTTCCTCCCACACACAGCATTTTGATATGCTCTACAGTCTTTATTATTTTGCTATAAATATTGCTAATCCATCACAATTTCTTGTTTTCCCTATGAATACTTTAAAAATGTGACTTAATGTCCAAAGGACTTCTAAATGTTATGGTAGTGATCTTATGTATGCTAATGCTTGATTTGTGGTTAAGGGTGCATTGTGTGCCTGTCCTGTCTGAGTGCTCATTTTTTAACTACTGGACAGCAGGTGTGTTTCAGCAGGGTTTTCCACAGGAGCAGCTGGCCGGGGAGAGACCCGATTTACACATACTGTCCAAGAAGTTATGGCACCCTTCTAGCCCAGGAGTGTGCTATAGATTATTTGGCTTTAAGCATTAAATTATTATAGATCAAATACTAACTCAAGCTTGTTCATGGCATAAGCTTGTTCAAGTCTCTGGTGTCTGAAGTAATTTTCTGGCCATTTGATAACTGAGGACAGCGTGCTGCTGTCTCTCACTGCGGCAGTACATTTGCCAGTTTCCTTCTGAGTTCTATTCATTTCTGCCTCACATGCACTGAGAGTAAACTGAATTTTTTCAGTGACTGGTTTTCCTCAGTCATTCGTTGTTCTTTTCATTATTTCAGCAAACAATCGCTACCCGCATCGCTTTCTTTTGATTTGTGTTTTGCTGGTCTATATTTTCATCTCCTTTTTTTCTTACTTTCATTTTTTTTCTCTGTTTTTCCTTTAGAGTTTACCTGAAAAAGCTAAGACACGTCTAAAATGAGGACTTTTGATCGTTGAGGTCACCTGCTTCAGAGTCCCGGATCGTTGTCAGTAACAACCGCAGACCGCAACTCAGCCCCTGGACTGTACCGGGCGCTTGGCGGACCCTTGATTCCCGTCCTCGGGTTTCCATCCAGCACCGGTGCCTCCGTGGGTCCTGCGTGGCCCGGGTGTCCGTGCACACAAAGCAATACGTAGAAAACCAAAGAAGTCTTTAAAAGAGATGTTCTCCTCTCGCAAGATGCGTGGGACACCGCAAAGGTGGGAGCGTTTTGAGACTGGAAGGAATGAGGGGTTTCAGTCTAGGTTAGGCCGCGCGGGGTCGCTGTGAGGCCCAGCTGAGGGCCTCGGCCCAGGGGAGGGAGGAACCTGTGTGCGCTGCCATTTCTGGAACTGTCAGGGTGGTGGGGACCGGCCCTGGAGGGAGCTCATCAGAAATTCGACCCCTTTATTGAACCTATGATCTCAGGCATTTAGGAAACTGCTAGTTTCACGTTGGAGCCTCAGATCCCTCCCAGGAAGCTGCTCCGGAGGCCGCATCCCCTGGAACTGAGAACGGCTCTTTTCTTCCTTTCCTTTTTAAAAATTCTGTCTTTAAGTGGATCTGGTTGTAAATTCAGGTTGTCCAAGTCTCCTAGATCGACGCTTTCTAACAGTCATGCAAAATGCCACAGTGCAGGGTCTATTTGAATAACCTTGACATTTATTGACCTCCATTTCACTGTTTGGAGCCTTTCGACCCTAAGTTTAATGGTGCCCACTGGTGTAAAGAGAAAGGAGAAAATGCAGAGGCCTTGCAGACAGAATCGTGACCTCGCTTCCTCGCCTCCGGAAAGCAGCCCTCGCTTGGGCCGGGTGATGATGGCACTGCTGCTGCCTGCCTCTCAGCTGCTGAGTGGAGGCTCTCAGTGGGGTGGGGCCCGCAGGCCCGAACCCTGACTTCTCACTGTCATTGTTTACTTACGGTTCCACCATGACCTTGGCCCACTCAGGCAAGGATTCAACACAGCTTATTCGCTGAGCGCCTTCTCCTAGGCAGGCACCGTTCACCGTCTCGCAGGAAGCACCACAACCCTGAGATGTGGAGAGGCGCGCAGGGAATGAATCACAGGCGTCCTCTCGGGAAGCGTCTCTGCCAGACACCACTTCTCCCGTATTCCCAGGCGTCCCGGCCCTTCTGTCACAGGACGCTAATGCCAGTGACTGAATGTTCCCGTTCACCTGGCTGGACCTGAAGAGACATCGTCCTTCACCCCTGCTCTTAGAGGCTCTTGACAATAATCTCTGCCGGAGAGCAACCAAACTTATCTTGCTTAATGCAGTATCTCAGCGGCCGCCCGCAGTGTTTAGGAAATACCTACAGAGCGCACGGGTAAATCAGACACTGCAGGAACTGTTGCTGATCAATCCCGCCTGGTCGCCTTCCACATCTCTGTGGCCGCACAGCCTGGCTTTGCTTTCTGGTCCACTCGCCTTGGGGACACATCCGGGATGGCCCGTTCCGTCCTGCGCTTTTCTCACTTCCAGCTCTGCCCTTCACCGAACTCTGACGTCTTCCTTAGAGTCCGAGCTGAGAGAACACAGAGCGTGAGGTGGGAGACAGCCAGACCCGCGGGAGGAGGGACGCGTGCTTGCGGGCCTTGGGCAGCAGGGCTCCGAGAACAGTGTGCTGCCAGGCTTTGGGATTGCATGAGGGGAGGGAGGTTAACCACACACACAGAGCTCCTGGCTGCGAGCCGCCCGCCTCTGCAGGCGCTGCAGCTAATTTCGGGCAGCTGGATTGTACTCCCCTCCGAAGGCCGGCTCTGCGGCTAATGAGACAGCACCGCCGGGCTCTGCACAGTCGACTGAGCACTGTTGGAATCGCTGTGATGACAACGGCATTCAAAGTTACTGAGTTTGTGTTTAAATAAACTACACAGAGGTCAGACAGCACAGACTTGGCGCTCCAGAAACACCTGGAACCAGCAAGTCGCAGCTTCTGACAGAAAAGAAAACCTTTAAAAATGGTCACTCCGCAGCTCGCTGCGGCACTTTCTTTACACACTCCATATTTTAGGAAACCGAGTAATTTGTATAAATAACCCCCTGAATTTCTCTATAGTCGATGTGACAAATTTGCAAATATTTTTTCTTTAATTAGATTACGACTAGGCAATAGGCACTAGAACTCATCCGGCCATGCACTTTGAAATATACAACTGAATAATAAAAGTATTGAATTTAATTTCAAATAGATGGAGAAAGAAATTTTTCATCCAAACCTGGCCAGGCACGTTTGTTTTTTTCTGTAGATTTTTAAAAATCTGTACTTCTGTGAGCATCATCAGTGTTGTTTTTATAAATCTCATTTTGCCATCTTCCAAATGTGGGTGATAAAATCTTTTAAAGTAGAGATTTCTCTTTTTTTCCTTAAATTCTTTTATTGGTACATTTTAGGTATACAATACATTTACATTTCTCATTGGGAACTTGTACCTGTACATGACGTATCTTGGTTCTTATTTTTTCCCCATTCCCTGTCCTCCCTGCACCCCCTCCACCCTTCCCTATTTACAAAGACCTTGTTTCCATTTTTTCCTCTTCTCATGATTTTTCCTTTCCCTTCTTCCCTTTCCCCTACCCCTCCCACTTCCCCTACCCCATCGGATCTTGTCTTCCTATTTCACATTATCTATTATTCATTTTAATCATTACACTTTCAGTTTCTCACACTAGAGAAACTATTTGGTATTTACACATGTGTCGCCTATTTATTTCACTTAAGAGGATGGACTCAATATGCATCCATTTAGCTATAAATGTCTCTAATTTCTCATTTTTGATGGCTGAGTAGTACTCTATATTGTTTTTTAAAAACCCACATTTTCTTGATCCAGTCTCCAGTTGATGGGCACTTGGGCTGTTTCCAAGCTATTACAAACTGTGCTGCTATAAACATGGGTGCACATATATCACTGTGGTATGATTCTTTTAATTCCTTTGGGAAGATACCCAGCAGGGGGATAGCTGGGTCAAATGGGACCTCTA